>PVKP010018209.1:0-44674 GCA_004027715.1 Plecturocebus donacophilus | reverse complement strand
CATTCTGATTTCGGGTGTTCTCAGCCTTTTTGCACTGGTTTCTTCCCATTTTTGTGGATTTATCCACCTGTCGTCTTTGTAATTGCCGACTTTCAGATTGGGTCTCTGAGTGGACGTCCGGCTTGTTGGTGATGAAGTTTTTTCTGTTTCTTAGTTTTCCTTCGGGGGGCGCCCCTTCCCCATAGAGCTGGGCCTTCCCAGGTTCAGCTGTGCTTGCTCTCTGTCCTCAGCACTTCCAATTGCTGTTCTCCTGTGGGGATTGGACCTGCCGAGCCCGACTAAAAGGGCATCCAGTCCCGTACACTCCGCACCGAGAAGCGCTGCACCGGCCAAAAGAGTCGCGCTGGCGACCCGTGTGGCTCCTTCGCCGGGAATCTCCCAGTCTGTGGGCATCAAAAATTTGTCTGCAATTGCAGCATCCACTCGCTCTTTGCACTTTCACTGGGAGCTACAATCCTGAGCTGCTGCTACGCGGCCATCTTGGATCTCTCTCCGCCCGATAATGAAGTTTTTCTGTTTCTTAGTTTTCCTTTGGCGGACGCCCCTTCCCCTCAGAGCCGGACCTTCCTGGGTTCGCTGTGCTTGCCGTGAAACTCTCAGTCCTCAGCGCTTCCAATTGCTGTTTTCTTTGTGGGGATGGGACCAGCCGAGCCTGTCTGTCCCGTATACTTCGCACCGGGAAGCGCCGCACTGGGGCACCAGCAAAACAGCCGCGCCGGCCAAAAGAGTCGCGCTGGCGACCCATATGGCTCCTCTGCCGGGAATCTCCCGGTCTGTGGGCAGCAAAAATTCATTGGAAAGTGCGGCGTCCACTCGTTCTCTGCGCTTTCACTGGGAGCTACATTCCTGAGCTGTTGCTAATCGGCCATCTTGGATCTCTCTCCAATAGACTTAATTTTAAAGCATCTTCATGTCTTTATCTCATTTTATCGTGTGTACCTGTGAACTCATATTTGGAATGTATCAACACATAGCATGTCTGGTTCCACTGTAACACAAGCCTCCTCAGAAATTTTATCTTTTACCTGTATAATTACAAAATAATTTTATAAGAAGAAAGTCCCAAATTCAGCATAGCTATAAAATCAAACAAGAAGAATCCTTACATTTTTCTTGTTGAAAACACCCAGTTATTGTCTAATTATTTGTCATGACAAAAATCATTACTTATTCAAGACACGATGTCTTTAACAATTTATATATAGTAAAATTTCAGAGATACTACCTTATTGTGAAAAAATTCAGATTATCTAGGGTTTACTTACAGCTTAGGTCTGATATTTGATTGCTATGTCTTTAGGCAAGGTACTTAGACTCTCTAAGTCCATTTCATGTATAAGTGTCCCCAAAACAAAATGGAAACAGTATTTATCTCTCAGCACATAATTGCAGGCAATATTAGTTCCATTCTCCTTTTACTGAGTAGAGGAAGAGGATCTTATGGTCAAAGGCATACTTGAGAGGTATAGAATTAGTTGGGCTTTTAAAAACTAAAGTTTACAGTATTATTTTTTAAAAACATAAGTGTGGTGACAATCTTCACAGATATTATACTCTACCCAGCATTACAAATACTACTCCAGCAGAAGTCAGCTGACATAATATGCATTATCATTCCACTGCTGACTACCACTTCTTCAAGAGTTCCCCACAGCAGTTTGCTAAGGGGACATAAAATGCCACTACTGTAAACCCACACTGACTCTGTGTACCAAATAAGGTAGAGAAGTGAGTCCAAATTCCAAACAGAATATAAGTTTCTATGTGTTTAAGATAGTCCCGTTTGAAAACAGTCGACCTCTCAAGGCAATAGGATTTAGGGATACTTTTGAATTATGAGGTGAAGTAAATCAGGGCCACTTTTATGTATCAAATCTAACATTGGAAAATCATTTTCAAGGCTGTTTTAGCAATTCCAAAGAGGGAATCTGCCCAAGTCCAGGAGTGAATCAATAATGATCTGGCTGGATTTTGGTAATCAGGTAGGAGATGACTTCTTTTTGGAAATCTCACCTCCCTTAACAGCTATCTTTTTCTCCTCTTCTATGTACCAGGGACCTGTCAGTACTTCCTAGCTGCAGCCTACTCTGCCTCCTTCATTATGCTTGACTTGAATTTCTATTAATGTCAGCTACATTTGTAGTTGATTAGGTATTTGAGAAAAGTGGCTCACATACAGCTTCTCCCTGGAAGTTTAAAGCCAATCTGGAAATTCTATTAAATGTCTGGATGTATGCTCTTTGTGTACCTGCTCACTTACACATACACTCATTCAAAAAGTATTTATTGAGTGCTTACTATGTGCCAGTAACGAATGCTGGGAATCTGATGGGAACAAGGACAAAATCATTATCCTGATGTAGTTCCAGAGGTACTGAAGGATACAGGCATTAATTAAATAACCACAAAAACACATGTAAAATTACAATACAGGAACTTTCAATGGAAGAATTTGACATCTAGCATTTGGAAGCAATTTTCAAGGAAGACCTCCAAGAGGAAGTTGAGGCTCAAGCTAAAATTTGGAGACAGTAGTTAAGCAGACAAACAGTCACATATATATTGTATTTATTGTCTGTTCCTGCTTACTGGGATTTAAGTCCCACAAAAGCAGACCCCTGGTGTCTTTCCTTTGTTACATTATCCTTAGGGCCTGAAACTGTGTCTGACGTCAAGTTCAAAACTCCATGAATGCTTATTAAATGAAATGAATTTAACTAAAAAGAAAGAGGCAGATCAGACAGGCCTGTGCAAAGACTCTAGCTAAAGGAATCATGAAAAATGAAAAGAGACTGAAAAAGGCTGAACGACGCAGGAAACTGACTGTAGATTTGGACCTGGGTTGTTAGAGAGGTATTTTCAGTCTTTTGGTGCTGAGGCAATAGGTTCTATTTGACATCTTTCACTGTTTCTTCGTTTACTTCCTTTTACTTATCATTCAAGATTTCAGAGCTTCTGTAGACTGTAATGCTTTAATGAAATCATTTGTAAATAAACCCACCACCTTTCCTTCTCATTGTAGTTCTAATGCATCACCTATCAAAATTGTGATCAGCTATGTTCTCACATCAAAGTGTAAGCTGACTGAATATTTCCGTGGGGGCAGGACAGGGGCTAATGTGTAAAGATAATCTTTCACCCTCTCCTTCCTCTCTTCTTCCTCTTTGCTTTTTCTCTCAACCTCCTCTCTTCCTTTCCTCTTCCTCCTTCTCTCTCCTACCCTCTTCCCTCCCTTTCTTTTTTTCCCTTCTTCCTTCTTTCTCCCTCCTTCAATGACTTTGAAAAAAATCATTACTTTAATGACTTAAAAAAATCATTGCCACACATGTTGTAAATATAAGAAGAGGCATGACAGCAGGAAATATACCAGCCTTGAGGTGAGCTAGTCAACACTCATTGAGCATTTCCTGCATGACCAGATCCCTCCTGGACCCCAGCTCTCGGGAAAGACACTCTTCACTCTAAGCAGCCATCTATGTGATTGAAAAAGCTGAAACAATATCCTCCAAAGAACTTACGAACAAGATCAAGAATTCATGTCACACAAATGAATTCTATGTGGCATTGTATAATACTACACAGTACATTAATTAAATTGTGGAGGCTTTCTAAAGAAAACAGATTTTATTTTTAATTTTGAAAGAGAAGGAGGATATGGATTATCAGTGAGGAATGGATAGGTAGAATTCCTTTAGAAAAATATTTTTCTTTGCATAATGCAAATGTCTTCAAAGCTTGGTACTCTTTGGGGAAAACTAATCACCTCTGAAGCAGAATCTTGATATGGCCACCATAGTTCAGTGGAAAATACAGCAAACAAGAACAGGCACTGAATCTTTTCCTTTACTCCTTTCCAAGGCCAAATAGGAGTCTTTCCCCTGGCACAACAAAAAGAATGTGAACCCTTTCATCCAAAGGGCAGGGAATGCCTCAATAATAAAAGACTCCATGAAGCACCACCTAACAGCAAATTTCTTCAAAAGTGAAAATTTCTTTATTTATAAATTATTAATTTTGATATTAACCTTTGTGTTATCTTTCCTCTGCTATATAATAGAATTCAATATTATGTCATTGTTTCTTTGAGCATGCGTACCATAACATTCTTAAACATCTTCCATAAGGCTAAAAGCAGATAATACTCTATTTGTTAGGCATTCCCTACCTGGAGGCCCAAAAATAAATGTACCCTGGCTGTTAGTTTGTGCTGAGAATGTTTTCACCTCTTTTTGGATCACACCTGCTAGTCTGGTCTTGTGTCTCTTTCACTCTCTCAGATAGTATTTCACTGCTTAGAGGCCTTTGAAAGGCAACAGATAACAAACACTCTTTGGTCCCTTGCGTTTCAATAGAATAACCTGAAACTTCTTATCATGAAGGCTCAGGCTGACCATGATATTCGGGTGAGAGGCGGGGGTTCCCAGGTCCTAGTTGCATGAATAATTTGATTTCTTTTAACAAAGAATGGGTTAAATTAAACCCAAATTCATGCCAAAAATGATTTTTTTACATTAGCACCAATGATCTGCCTAGGTCCTCCCATTCTCCTCATTTCGAAACCTAGCACTCTGTTTACATCACATCTTATGCCCACACATGCATGACACATACAGAAGAGGCCTGGCTAGACATCACGGCATCAAGGGCCCTGTTTTAGTCGGAGACAAAGGTGAAGTTCTATAAACCCACATTGGCAGATCTCTTGATGAAGAGGCTTTTAAACAGTACCTAAACAGGTTAACTAGTCCAATTGACAACTAAATCAGGCATTGAGGAGCACCCATCTATGGTCAGAAAGAACATCAAATGAGTTCTCCATGTACACTCAGGTTGTGTTACTATATATTAGCAAAAACTTTTTAGGAAAAAAAAAAAAGAACACTAGTCCAGCTAAAAGAGCTTTGGTTTTCAAATGTTAACAAAAGTGTGTGTGTGTGCATGTGTGTGTGTGAATTAAAGGATCCCTCTCGAAGAACATATTTATTTAACATGTCATGGTTCACAAGAACAAGTGCTTATAAAACTATCTACATTTAGGAACTGTGATTTGTAATGCACACGACAATCATTTGTAATATATAGCCCAGGAATTTACACATTCTATGTACTCATTCTTTGTTGAATGAACGAACATTGTTGTCCATCCTATTTAAGCTAGGAACTCAGGTACACATTCGGAGACTGGCTAGTCTGAATAAGGAGACACATCCTAACCTAAAATCCTCTCCTTGGTGAGTGCACAAATAATCTATCATGGTCTATTACATTTCTGGGACTGTCAGCCAATGACTGAGTGGCCTGTGGCAAGTAAATTATCATCTCTTTAATTCTATTTCCATTTTGTAGCAAGAAATGAAAATACAAACTGACCATCTTCTCAGAACCAGTATGAAGTTAAAGAAAAAATTGCTAGACACAATAATATAAGCCAATAAAATGGGATCATATAGGTAAATCCATATAAACAGAGAAGAGATAGGTAGTTTCCAGGGGGGATAGGGGAATACAGACTGGAGAGTGACTATTTAATGAGTACTGGATTTTTTGGGAGTGAGATGAAAATGTTTTGAAATTATATAGACATGTGGTTGCATAACACTGTGATGTACTTAATGCCACTGAATTGTACACTTTAAAATAGTTGATTTCACATCATATGAATTTCAACTCAATAAACCTTTGTTTCATAATACTTACAATTCTAAAGCATATCTTTGCTAAGCCTGTGAAAAGAGTGGCATTGTGAATGTTTTCTATCTAAATGTTTGAAAAGGACAAGGATTACTCTATAATAGTTTTTGAATACATGCATAGTGGGTTTACAAAGAATTAGAATAGACATCAATGATGAATGTGGTAACGTCCTAAAAAATTTACATTGATTTGAGTCTGGAACTGAAATCAGGGCAAAATTTGTGATTAGGTAATGCAGAATATTTTCTGACAAGTAAGAAATTTCCTCCTTGATCATTTTAAAAGGAAAGTCATTATCCATGACATGAAAAACATTAATGAAGAACATTAATTTTGGATTATGGTCTATTTGCATATTTTCTTTGAAAGCAAGATTTTTTAAAGAAAACTGTCATCACAAGTCCATTTGAATTTCACAAATTACACTCCTTGGTAAATCAGCTGTATTATACACAGCATGTGCCAGTACTATTGCCATCCTCCAAGGGGTAAAAGAAAATGACAAAACAGGCTTCCATTGCCATTATTGTATTATCTACAAAGTTGGCCTTATCAAATAGATGATATCAAATAATACTTTGAATTAAGCAACGTAACCCTGCACTTATATCACTCTTGGCAAAATACTTTGGTATGTATTATCCTTATAGACATCCTGGGAAGCAGACAAAGTAGATTATTTATTGCTGTACTGTAGGATTAGAAAGCTTTTGTGATACACTATAAGTTGTACTGCCAGGACTTGAATCCAGGTCTCAGATAACTGGGCTGATACTCCTTTCATGACAACTAGGAGTCCAAATATCTGAGTTCATAAGGTGGTTCTGCCACAAACTTTCCAGGTGGCATTAAACAAGTTTCTCAAACTCTTGAATGTCGACTTCCTTCTCTTTTAAATAGAATGGTTGGGGCACATCTCAAATATGTTCTTTTTGGAGCCTGCATTCTCTGTTAGCAAATGCAAAAGTAACACATTTATCAGATAACTACTGTTTCCTATCATTTTGTAAGCCAGGTCCACCTTTTACCTTAATATAGCTCAGTAACCCACACTTTTTGAATGCTCACCATGTAAAAGTTATGTTTACAAAGATATCAATTAAAGTAGCCTGAAAAAGAACTTCCTCAAATTCTTCCTTAAAAACTTCATACACGTTTCTAAAATCACGCTAGACCTATCCATAGACAGCATTCGTTCTTGTTTGCTATATCCTCAGCTGTATGTAGAACTTTTGTCTTCAAAAAGTGCTTTTCCAGCTCTTGTCTCCATTGATATCACTAGAGTGAAATACAGACCTTAACAGGTACCAGGCAAAGACTCAGTCTAAGCCACACTATCTCTCCCTAAACTAACACGCCTTACACCCAGTCTTATTGTTAGCCTACAAGGGTGTGACAGAGATAAGGCAGGGTGGGAACCTGACCCAGTGACAGCCAATCAGAAGGGCTTTTGTCTGTGGATCGGACCAGGAGTGATTGATCAGCCACCAATCCCAGAGGCTTTCAATGGGAGAACAAAAAGTCCACTATTTGCCCTGAAGGCTGTACTTGGGTTTATTCCCTTGTGCAAAAAAAAAAAAAGTTAGTTTAACTGTCAAGAGCAACTTCAGAGTTCCCACAAAACAAAGTTCAAGAGAGGAGAATCAAAACAAATGAGCTAAGTGTATTGTATTGCTTCTATGCTGTGACTATGCAATCCAGGATAACTTGTTCCCAAAAGAAGACCCCATTAACCTCATTTATCTTAAATGTCAACAAAATCCTTCTTAAAAAAATACATTATTCAGAGAATGACCTCATCATGTTAATTGCAGATGGAGTCTCATTGTGTGTCACTTCTTTTAGGCCCTCCTAGGTTCTTACTAGACATGTGTTTGTGCAGAAGTTTTTGGTTTTTTTCACCTGCCTGCCTCAAAGTATCTTTTAAAATACATAATTAAGCAAGTTTTTCTTTTCCCTGACTTTTTTAAAAATTGTATTGCCATGGAATATGGTGGTATTATACTTATAAATTGTCGAATCCAGAAAAACTCCTATAATCTGTACCAAAAACATGACCTATTCAGAAAAATCACAGTTTTCTGCAGTGAATTGATAAGTAATCCAGTGAGTGAAGGATGTTGGAGATGACTTTTTCCATCTAGGGAAAGCCTCAAACCACCTCAGGATAGTCAGGGTTCTCCAGAGGGACAGAACCAATAGGACTTATAGTATACATAACAGGGAGTTTAGTAGGGAGAATGGGCTCACATGATTACGAGGTGAAGTCCTGCTACAGGCCATCTGCAAACTGGGGAAAGAGAGAAGCCAGTAGTGACTCAGTCCAACTCTGAGAGCTTCAAAACCAGGTAAGCTGACAGTGCAGCCTTCTAACTGCAGCTGAAGGCCCTAGAGCCCCTATAAGACTGCTAGTGCAAGTCCTAGAGTTAAAAGGCTAAAGAACCTGGAGTCTGATTTCCAAGGGAGAGAGAAGCAAAGTGTCCAGCAAGAGAAGAGAGAGAACAAGAAAACTAAGCAAGCAAACGTATCCCCTTTCTTCTATCTGCCTTGTTGTAGCCACTGAGGACTACACTCTGATTTTTTTTTTATCTTTCCCAAATTTCTATCTAAAGGAGTCTAAGGATGGATGCAGTGACTCACGCCTGTTATCCCAGCACTTTAGGAGGCCAAGACAGGCAGATCACGAGGTTAGGAGATTAAGACCATCCGTATATACTAAAAATACAAACAAACAAAAAATTAGCTGGCATGGTGACACGTGCCTGTAGTCCCAGCTACTTGGGAGGCTGAGGCAGGAGAATCACTTGAACTCAGGAGGCAGACGGTGCAGTGAGCTGAGATCGCACCACTGCACTCCAGCCTGGGTGACAGAGCAAGACTCCGTCTCAAAAATAAATAAATAAAATAAATAAATAAAGGGGTCTGGGGAGTAATGCCCTACAAACCATAAATTCTCATCAGGTAGGTCTTATTTAACCCTGCATATTGTGACTTACTTTCCAGTCTGACTCTGGCATAATATTATGTCACAAAGAAGAAAGTCAAAATGTTTTACCCCAAAACATGTTTCTTTGCCATATTGTGAAATGGCCCTGCAATTTGTCAGGGAAAACTTGCATCTGTAAAGACTCTATTAACACAGCTAGATCTTTTTCTTCCAGGCCCTCCCAATTCTGAAGAGATTAATTAAGTCTAGCACCTTTTAAAGGTCTGAATAGGAAACACTTATCATTTATTGTCTCTAAGGACCACCACTATAAGACTTCAAAAGAACCTTGGTCCCCACAATCTTTTATATTAACCTGCATTTCCTTTCTATCATCCCAGGTAGGCAAACTCAACCAACTATCAACCAGGAAACATTTATGTTTACCTATAGCCTGTAAGCACCCTCCCCACATCCCCCACTGCTTTGAGTTGTCCCACTTTTCTGCACCAAACCACTGTATTTCTTGAATGTATTTGATCAATGTCTCATGACCCCTTAAAATGTAAAAAATCAAACTGCCCCGACCACCAGGGACAGATGTTCTTAGGGCCTCCTGAGGGCTGTGTCAGGGGCCATGGTCACTCATACTTGGTCTAGAATAAATCTCTTCAAATATTTTACGGTTTGACTATTTTTGTCGACACCACACTGCCAACTGGTTAGATGGTGCCCGCCCACACTGACAGCGGGTCTTCCTCTCCCAGTCCATCAACTCAAATGTCAATCTCCTCTAGCAACACCTTTATAGACACACACCCAGGAACAATGCTTCATCAGCCATGTAGGCATCCCTCAGTGCAGTCAAGTTGACATCTAATATTAACAATTACTAGTCCACCCACCCCTTGTCAACTTGGCACCCACAGACATCCCCTTAAATCATTCTTAATCTCCAAATAAAGCCAATAACAAGGTTATAATTCCACCTAACATAATACAACTATCTTTCATACAACCAAAAACTTGCTAGTCCTTAATAATATTGCATAAAATTAACAACACTTAAATGCTGGTGTAGTTAATAGACCTTATGTTACATGATAAAGGAATGAGAAAGGAAATAAAGCAAAGTTATTTGCTTAATACAGGTGTATATATGCACAAATGTATTCTAAGCAAAATAAGGAGGAAATACTCATGACAATTACAGTCCTTATGTCTGTAACTGGTCACAGGGTTGTAGCTGGTATTGATAATGACATTCTTCTACTACCCATTCTGTATTCCCTTTGTCTTCAGCAAGCACTTTGGTTGATTGTGGTTCTTTACTTGGTGTAGTGACCCAAACCTTCATTCCTGAAGGATCTGGGCCATTTGTAGCCCTGCCTGGATTGGGTTGTTATAGTTTCCCATTGACCTCAATTATGGGGTGGGGTAATACCAAGAGATGCCCTAAGGGATCTCCTGTATTCCAGACATACTCTTCCTTACCTCCATTGTGAAGTAATAGTCTGATTTCATCTTGATAGCTTGGGTCAATCACCCCAGCCAGCACTGTAACTTCCTTCCTAGCCTGTTGACTTCAAGGTATGAAGAGCTCAAAGTGGTCAGTGACAATCTTAACTTCTAGTTCAATGGAATCATTGTGTCTCCTGGTGGCAGCATTCCTCTCTCCTGAACTAAGACCTCTAGAGCAGCAGAACATAATATTGTAGGAAAGGAAGCAAAAATTTTGCTAATGGATGATGGTGAGTGGTACCACTTTCACTTCCACCCCTTAGTTCCTGGACTAGTGAATCCTGGCTATGGGAGAAACAGCACCATATATTGGACACGGATTCAGAGCATGTTAAGAATTTTGGAGAACTTTGCCCTGGCCCTGCAAAGTATTGTCACCTAATTGGTATTATAATTGTGACTTCAAAAGGCCTTTTCACCATTCTATCAAGCCAGTGTTAGAAAATGAAGAAAAACAACAGAAACACCAGAACAAAAACCAATTCTGCTCATTATCTCTATGACTTTAGACCTCATTTTTATATTTTAAATCACATTACTAAAATATAAGCTCTCTTTTTTATTTTTTTTTGGCTTTTATTTTTTTTGCTTCAGGATGATGGAGAACATGCTAAGACCAGTGAATGCCATGACCATGGGTCCACTGCCACATGTGTTTTGGCTGTGAAGTGAGTTCCTTGGTTAGAAACAATGCTATGTGGAATACCATGGTGGCGGATAAGGCATTTTGTGAGTCAACAGATGGTAGGCTAGGCAGAAGGATTATGTGCAGGAAAGGCAAATTCATATCTGAATTAAGTATGTATTCCAATAAGGATAAACCACTACCCCTTCCATGATAAAGTGGTCTAGTGTAATCAACCTGCCATCACATAGCTGGCTGATCACCTTGAGGAATGGTGCTATATTGAAAGCTCAGTGTTGGTCTGTACTGCTGGCAGATTGCGCACCCAGTGGCAGCTATAGCATAGTCAACCTTGATGAGTGGAAGTCCATGTTACTGAGCCCATGCATAACCTCCATCCCTGCCACCATGGCAACTTTGTTCATGAGCCATTGAGCAATGACAGGGGTGCCCTGGGAAAGAGGCTGAGTGTTATCCACAGAAAGGATCATCCTATCCACTTGATTATTAAAATCCCCTTCTGCCAGGCCGGGTGGAGTGGCTCAAGCCTATAATCCTAGCACTTTGGGAGGCTGAGGCGAGTGTATTACCTGAGGCTGGGAGTTCGAGACCAGGCTGACCGACATGGAGAAACCCCATCTCTACTAAAAATACAAAATTAGCCAGGCATGGTGGCACATGCCTGTAATCCCAGCAACTCAGGAGGCGGAGAGAGGAGAATCCCTTGAATCCAGGAGGCAGAGGTTGCAGTGAGCCGAGACTGCACCACTGTACCCCAGCCTGAGCAACAAGAGCAAAACTGTGTCTCAAAACAAAACAAAAGCCCCAAACACTAAAATCTCCCTCTGCTAAGGTCACCCTTTGGTGAGCATTCGCATGGGACACAAATACCTTCACAAATTTTGACCACTTAGAGAGGTTCATCTACAATGAGGGTGGATTTTCCTCCCAGTCCTCTGACTCACACATCAATTTCCTCTGGCAACAACCTTGCAGACACAACCAAGCACAGGACTTTGTTAGCCATCTAAACACCCCTCAATCTAGTCAAATTGACACCTAATATTAACCATCACACCACCTTAGTCTAGAAGTTAAAAGAGTAACATTAAACAAAGGATGCAAGGAAACAATACAAGAAATATAGAAAAAGGTAAATGGTATTTTACAATATGCTAACATTATATTCAGGGTCTGATTACTTTCTCTAAATGTTCACCTACTGACTACTTAATTATTTAATTTTATCACTGGATACAAACGTGTATAGTAGAAAATAAGCCCTGGGAAGGTAGTCAGGAAGTACAAGTTCTTTTTAAAAATGTGTTTATGCATTAGCTTTTTTATTTATACATAATAGTTGTATAGGAGGTGTAAGTTCTAAATGAAGCATGAAGACCGGATGTTACTATTGTATATCCTCAGCTCAGCCATTTTTAATTTATTCAATCCTTCATCTTTCAATGATTACTTAAATGTAACATATTTCCAAATGCTATGCTGGGTGCTGGCTCCAGAGGTTTGCCATGCTTGAGACACCTTTCCAAGAAGATAGTACAGGCAGTTCCTTACGTATAGACATCTGTGATTGGTATTCTATAACCCTCATACCATGACTGTATCTATTTGCATCAGAAATCAGCAGCTGACCCAAACACAGTCATCTATTGGCCTTCTGGCAGTTTACAAAACAGTATATATGGAGTGCCCCAAATCCTTCTCTATACTGAATAATAATTAATTGAACCATTGTAAGAACCTCTCAGAGGGTTTAGATGTCAAATAAACAGAGAGGAGAACAGAAAGTAGATTGGAGCAGAAGGCAAAAGAGAGATATGACTACATGCACAAGCCATGAAACAATAGAAACCATGCCTTGGTATAAACTGTTAGTAGAGTGAAGAGAGTGGAGAAATGATAGCAAAAGGAGTAGGGTTCTTGGTGAAGAAGAATAACAAACACCTTTCAGTAAGAGAAAAAATGCATTAATTCAATCAATAAATGTTTCATAGGCATCTATATGTGAAGATACAAATGTGAAAAGAACAAAAATTTTATTCTCATGAAGTCTACTAAAAGACCCATACATGAATCAGATAATCACATGAACCACAGTAAACGCCTGGAAGCTAAACACACTGGGAGCTACAAGATGAACTAAGTAGGAGGGGCTGATTTAGTGTAGGGGTGGGCTCCATGAAGACTACCTGAGATGATAACACTGGAAAAGAGTTCCGAAAACATTCAAGAGGGCAAAAGTGATCTGGGAAGAACCATGATATCATGGAGACACTGGAAGAGTAAAGGGGCAGAGGAGAGCAAGGTTAGTCTAGAAAGTTAGGTAGAGGCCAGATCATATCAGACCTTGTAGGCCATTTTATGATTTGAGTTTTAATCCCGAGAGCAGTGGGAAGACATCAAAGGATTCCAGTAGGGAATTCACAAGCTGAGATGTGCATTTAAACTGACAACTGTGACTGTCATGAGGGAATTAATGGAAGGTGCTTAAAGTAGAAAGACCAGTTCAGAAACTTCTGCAGGAGTGCGGAGGAGAACAGTGACTTGGGACCAGGGCACTGGACAGTATCCTGAACATGGTGGGTTTCAAGGTGGGGAAACATCTAACTTATCTTGGCACCCATAATGTATGGCACAATTCTGGCACCTACTGAACTCAGAAAATGTTTGCTGAATAAATGGAGATAGATTCTGAGGAGCCAGTGGTCAGGAATAGTATAATAAGTTTCCTCTTCCGCAATTAATCCACCCTAAAGGGGAAATGTCTGATGGTGGTATTTCAGGTACTGTGTTACTCTCTCTCAAAGGAGATATTTGAGGGCATGGGAAACCGTAGCCCCTTGAAATGACCCAATTAAAGGTATCTCTGTCCAGGAGTCAAAACAATAGTGGTTAAAAACACAGGTTCTAGAATCAAAGTTCCCAAATTCATCTACCAGTTCTACTGGTTTCTTGATGTGTTATGACAGGCATACTATGTAAATCCTCAGTCTCCACCTTTCTTTTTCTTTCCTTCCTTTCTCTCTCTCTCTTCCTCTCTCTCTCTGTCTCTCTCTTTCTTTCTGACAAGGTCTCTTTCTGTTGCCCAGGCTCCAGGCTGGAGTACAATGGCACGAACACAGCTCACTGCAGCCTTGACCTCCTCAGCTCAAAAATTCCTCCCACCTCAGTCTCTCAAGTAGCTAGGACTAAAGACACACATCACTGCACCTAGCTAATTTTTAATTTTTTGAATAGAAACAGTCATGCCATGTTGCCTAGGTTGGTCCTGAACTCCTGGCCTTGAGCAATCCTCCTGCCTTGGCCTCCCAAAATTCTAGGATTACAAGAATGAACCATCATGCCTGGCCCATTTCTTCATCTGTATGGTGGTAATATTAATATGCCTACCTGAAAGAGTTACTTTGAGGATTAAATGAGATTATATATTTTAAGCATTTATCACAAAGCTTGATGCATAGGAAGCTCGCAATAAACACTATTATTATTCTCACCTAGACTATGAGCTTCTTAAGTGAAAGCAATCTTTATTAGAACATAAGGTCTGTGACATTGTTGGTACTCAATAAACTTACACTATTGACATTGCAACTCTCATCCATCATCCTGAATTTTAAGATTTTATTTCATGTTTGTTTCAGAGCCATCTTTCTTTACCTGGGTCTCTTAATAATCTTTTGTATCCTGAAAGAGAACATTGTTCTCACTCTGTAATTATCAGTCTTTCCATCACCTTCCTTTTTTCTTGTTCCAAACAAAATTATTGAGTTTGCTTACCTTTCCCCTGACAAATCCTGCCATTTCAAAGTTAATTGCTTCTACTTCCATTACACACCTGCCTTGCTTTATTTTGTCTATTAACTATTCTTCCTTGTAAGTAGATTGTATCTATTCCACTTGTTCCCTTTCCCTTCCTATTAATGAACTTCCTAGCCCTGGCATTGGTTGAGAATTATCCTTCAATTATCTTTAACCAGTCTCCAAATTATTTGCTGCTTAGATGATTGCTTTTGGCATCCCCCTTGCTAATTCACCTTTGTTAGGAAACTCTTGTCTCTGAAAATATCCCTTTCTTAAAGAGTACAGGAGAGAAATATTCCTTCAAACAATGTTTTAACTACTCTTTCTTTTGAGTTGGTTTTATTTTCTCCTCCCTTTGAATATCTAGCAGCATGTGTCTTTCAGCTAGAATTGCACAATGTCTATACCTCTGTCAGGTAAGAGGAGGAAAAAGGCACACCTCCAGGTACTTTTCCAAAAGGAATCAAATAAAAGCCCCCACAAGCTCCATCCCTCTGGGTAGAGCACAGGCTGGTTTCCCTCAGGAAGAATAATTTTGACTTTGTTACATTTCACTGGCCTTCCTCACCTTCCATATCTAAATATCGTACGGGTTGATTGTTTTTCTCCTTAAATGTATTCTTAACACTGATTCCATCTTCTTATTCTGGATCTTGTTTCATGGCTCCTTGCAAACTATTCACCTTCCTACCTACCCCCTACCATCTTGATTTTTCTACTCAGTTCTTAAACAAGATCCTTGAGATGTGTTTTGTTTGAAGGGTGTTTTTATGTGGGGCCTTCTTTGGGTTTTGTTTTGAACCTCTACCTATTACTGTGGAGATCTGCATCTCCAGGGCTCTGTGCTTTGGTTTGGCTGCATTTTTCCCATCACTACTAAGTGATTGCTCATAACTGATCATGTTCAAATTTGTCTCCTTATTCACAATGGATTCAGTAGAGAGTGAGGGCTACTGGGTTAAAAACCAAAGGATTTTTAACATGAAGAAAAGGCTAGATGTTATCTAACACAATCTGTTCTCCAACATTGACCTCTTTCTGCCCATACACAGGCACTGCTCTTGACAAGAAGCTCACTGTTTTACAAGGCAACACTTCCCGCTCTTAGACATCCAGTGTTCTACCACATGTTTCTTAATGGTTAAATGAAATCCAGCTCACTGCAATTTTCACATCTGTATACTGCTTTTTGCCTCTGAGGTGCTATGCAAAAATATTGAATCAATATTCTCTGACATTCAGTATTTTGAGATATTTAACAATAGATACCCTAAATGTTATTATTCTTTCCCAAGCCAATTATCCACCATTTTTTCAACTATTGATCAACTGTCTTGGCTTCCTGCTTCCTACAGTCACCAATAGAGTAACAGCATGCTCATGTCCCTTCCGATCCACATGATCTGGAACCATATGCAATGTTCCCCCAGGGTCTGAACAGACCAGAGCATGCTGTAAGAGGATGATCATTTAGTTATATTCATTAGCCTAAGATTGCATTAGCTTTTAGAATCCTTTCTTTATGATGACTCATAAGATGTTTTATTCATAATTTTATATAATTTATTTCTGAAGCAGGTGTCCTTTACCCTGGAAATATATGGCTAATTCTTGGAACCTAAATATAAGTCTTCACATTTAGACTTATTAAAATGCATTTTATAAGGCTTGGCCATCTTTTCAACTTTTAGTTTTTTTACATTCCAGCTGTAACATTCAACTTATTTGCCTCAATTTTCTTTAGCTGTATGTTTGGTAAGCACTTATCCTCCTTTATCATAATGCAAATTATTAGTAAAAATGTTGAGTCAGGGCCAAGAATATAAACCAAAGAATTGCACTGGGGTTGATATCAGTACAACAACCAGCACTCTTTTGGTCCACCACTATCCAGGAGCTCTAATTCTCTGAGACACGCAGTACTGCCCACATTTCTTCAGGTTTAATGCACAGCTAACACTCACACCATAATTGTAATAACATCCCCAAAATGTTGTATATATTGTGAGTCTATTATGTGCTAGACATTTTTCTAAGGGTTTACATGCATTAGCTCATTTAGTCTTTGTAATAACTCTATGAAATAGGCCATGTTATTATTCTCATTATTTATATAAAGAAAGTAGGACACAGAGCAATTAAAATGTTGGATCAGACAGTGATGGCATGGGGATTTCAACTCAGCTCTCAAAGACTTCAGAACCAGAACCCCTAACCTGTCCTTGAAATGTTGTCAAACATTGTGCTGAAAAGGGAAAAATTTTAATGACTCTCCTGATTAAAGTTGTGCTTTCCAAAAATTTTTTTAAAAATGTAATTGGTTTAATGCAGATTCTGAGTGAAAGTGAATGTGACTCTTAGTATTTACAACTTCATTCTAAGTCCTCATATACCACACCTTCTGTTATTCAGAGATAGCATTTTACCAGGAGTAGAAGCCACACTCATACCTCTATAGCCTCAGGATTCACATTTTACCACCTTCTTATATTCCAGGTGATATGCAGTCCTGTCACCGTTATGACTTATTGGCAATGATTCAGGGACCATATCTCTACAAGTTCCTTGGCTGCTCTCAGAAATAATAGTCCCATTTCAATATTTAACTCACTACTCTTTTAATCAGTTCACCTTTCTTGGGCCTCAATTCTCTTTTAACGTTGACAGCTGTGACCCTCAGCTGAAGAACATCCCAAAAAATATTTTTAAAAAAAGTTTTTAAGAAAAAAACCAGATGTTGAGTATTTTAAGCCTCTTAACTTTTATCTGAAAACATTAGAGCATCTTCCCCCCATGAGCCTTTTTCTATCATCTGGGGGATTATAGTGAAGAATGCCAGTGTAGCAAGGTATCCACCTCCCTACATGAATTACGGCTCAATGGAAGATTTAATCAAGGCATATAGCATCCTAGGGTATTTCAAGGACAAAATATAATTCTCCCCCAAATACCTACTTGCATCATCCATATAGGAGAAAACAACGCCTTGTGTAGCACAGGTACCCTGACACAGTTCACACCAAACAGGTTAGAAGTGGCCAAGACTGATGGACAGTGATATAGAGCCCCAGGGAGTCAGGGAGGCTGAGGGTTCACAGTCACAGGCTGATAAAAGAACAGAAGCTAAAGAAAGAATGAAATGTGAGACGATAAGGACCAAAGAAAAGAGAAGAAGGAATGGGGAGAAAAAAATCCTTTTGGGCCAGAGTAATTAGCATGGGTCATGAGGATCTTTTAACAGTCAGTTAGCTTACCTTTCCAGCTTCAACTAACAACATTTTCCTTCCATGACCCCAGTGTACAACATCACACAAATGTTGCCCCAGCCGAGGATCCTGGACAGCACATCATGACATCATGAGTCCTTGCCCTTGTTCACATGTAAAGAAGATTAAGTAAGTAGAGTATTTACTGCTATATCTAGAATATCATACTTGTGTGGCCTTATTATTACCTGTTTTTTTCCCCCTGTGGTTCAGTGGCACTCAACAGAAGAAAAACTCAATTGGGTTTTAGATACAGATCAGCTTCAAGGCCTTGCAGAAAATGGCTCAGATTGTGAAAATTCAAAAATGACCTTGGAATGACTTTGAGCAGTGCTATGGTACACAGAAAAGGCTGAATCAGACTGCCTGGCTAAAGCTCCTCAACATTTATTTCATGTTTAGTATGTATAACCCAAAAATATGCCTCTATGAGCCATTGGCTATAAATATATATTCTTTTTTAAACCCATGCATCTTATCCAGAATGTAATACTCATTGTAGATGTAAGGACTCCTTTCACTGCCACCTCCCCCACCATGCATGTCCACAGAAAATTTTCCAAGAAAATTCATTTTAGAAGTATTCTGTTTTTTAAACCAAAGTCTTTTGAAAAAAGAACTGGTTTGGGGAATCTAGCCATGCAAGTTGTATTTTGGGCTTGACCTCTTGAATGTCAATCCATGAGAGAATGTGTAGCTCAAGGTTTAGAGAAAAGAATTGAGGACTGAGCACAGTGGCTCACACCTGTAATCCCAGCACTTTAGGAGGCTGAGGTGGCAGATCATCTGAGGTCAGGAGTTTGAGACCAGCCTGGCTAACATGGCAAAACTCCATCTCTATTAAGAATATATATATATAGCTAGGCATGGTGGCAGGCACCTGTAATCCCAGCTACTGGGGAGGCTGAGGCAGGAGAATTGCTTGAACCTGGGAGGTGGAGGTTGCAATGAGCTGAGATTGCACCATTGCACTCCAACCTGGGCAACAAGAAAAAAACTCTATCTCAAAAAAAATAAATAAACAACAACACAAACATTGAGAAGAATGTTGTTCACATACTGCTACTAAACCAACAGAAGTCGTGTGTGTCTCTAGATACTTCAGGAAAAGTTGAATCCAAAAGAAATGAAGAAGGGGAATGTTGAATGTTTTTCCTGGCTTCTTCTCACATGGCTCTCAGCGTCCTGGTCTGGTGGGGGCAATCATGTGGCAATCTTTTTGACATGAAGAACATGGGAAAGCCCACTATTCTCAGACTGTGCTTGCAATCTATAAATTCCAGCCAAGCCAGATTTCATTCTCTCTCTCCAAAACTGTTGCCAGGCACTAACACCAATAGAATTGTGCTGCATAGGCTTTTTAAAGAAATCAGTGACAAACCTCTTTTATTTGCCAAACAAGTTCAACTACCAGAAATATATTGTGCAAAACATATATAAAGACCTGAAGTTGCCTTGCATGGTGTTTACAGGGCAGCCTTCTCTATGCACCAAGGTGGAATATGATGAATGAAACACAAGTTTTCACAATATGCAGCACTTTTTCTCATGCTTTCTGTGTGGATTGTGAATGCTAAAGACCAGCCATGGGGAACCTGCAGCCAAAACAGAATTCAGAGCCATTCTCTCTGACAACATTGTGGAGTTACTCGGGGAACAGCAAGATGAAGCTTTCAGCCTTTTTCAGTGTCTAGGAGAAAATATTTAGAAGTAGATTATGCTTGGGGAAGGTTTTGTTAGTTTCAAAATCAAGAAAGAGTCATGATACAATTAGGGCTGAAGGAAAGAAATATCATCTGAGATCCCTAAAGGGTGAAGCTGAATTTTCAAATCCACTAATCAGAAAGGGAAACTGCTTAGGAACACAAGATCTGTGAGGAAATGTACAAGATTATCTCCCTTTCTTTTATTCATCAAGCTCCTACAAGCTAGAGATGCCTGGAAAATTTGGCTAAGCTAATAAAAATGACTGTACTAGGCAGGTTTCCATATGTGGACATTCCAGATCGTGTGCAATACTGAATCAATATTAGTAGACAGGTAGACAAGTCCCTAGATCTTTGGCAGGAAGCCCTTTCATGTCTAAATCGAAGGAAAAACAGTCAGAGTGATGGATGTCATTTCTTGACAAGAGATGAAGGACTCATGCCTTCTTGTCCCCTCCAGGTGCTAAGGAACTTGAATAGAAAAATTTAAACTTACCCTGAGGTTCTCATAAGAAAAGCTAATAAGCATCTCAAACCCCAAAATGTTTAAAGCTAACTTCGTCAATCTCCCTGCCAATCCTGCTCCTCTTCCTATGCCCTCTCCCTCAGTAAAACGATCCATTCAGTTTATCCAAGCTAGAAATCTCTTTCTTCCTTACTCATCATATCCATTTCTCACTAAGTCCTCCTCATTGTAGTTCCCAAACAGCTCTTCAAACTATCCATACCCTTCCTCTCATTGCCGGTATCCTAGTTTAGATTAAAATCTTCTGTTCTCAAGAACACAAAATCAAACACCGCATGTTCTCACTCATAGGCGGGTGTTGAACAATGAAAACACATGGACACAGGGAGGGGAGCACTATACACTGGGGTCTGTTGGGGGGAAATAGGGGAGGGACAGTAGGGGGTGGGGAGTTGGGGGGAGATAGCATGGGGAGAAATGCCAGATATAGGTGAAGGGGAGGAAGGCAACAAATCACACTGCCACGTGTGTACCTATGTAACAATATTGCATGTTCTTCACATGTACCCCAAAACCTAAAATGCAATAAAAAATAAAATTAAATTAAATTAAAAAAAAAAAATCTTCTGTTCTCCCTGCCTCTGTGGGGCCCTTTCCCTGCTTCACTCTCAATCTATAGTTCCTTCCTGGTCATAATGTGACTCTCTGAAAAGAATTCCCTACTGCTTGTCAACACAGGTCTAGGAACTCCAGAAACTAAAATCAGATCTTAATGCTGTAATATGCTAAATTACCCCATAATTCTGATCAAAATAACAATCTGACTAGGTCTCTAGTGTAAATGTTAAGGCAATGGCTGGAAAAGTGAGGCATCCTTACAGCTGCAGTAACACTGACTATCTGTGAAGGTTCAGAGGACTTAAAGAACCCATATTTAAATGCTTCCTATTTTACAGTTTTCTTTAAGATCATCTCATTATTGCTACTTATTCTTGTACTGGTCCTCAATGTGGTCCAAAGGATAAAATGTGGCATCTGAATAAGAAAGAGAGAGTTATTTCCAGACAGGACAGGGATTTCCTAATTTATATTTTTTAAGATCTAGAGAAAATGTTGAAGATGTTGGCCCCAAGAGGGCAGAACATAATCTTGAGTTGAAGGGTAATCACCATCGATGCAGGCACAATTGCCATGGTGTCCGCATGCTGTGTGCTGGCCTAGGCAGCTGGCTATAGTCCAAACCAGTTGCTTGGTTGCTGATTCCAACTGAGATCAAGCAAAGGATCACACCAGTGACATCAAAAGGGCAGAAGATCCATGTTTTATGTAGAGGGGGGCCTTAAAGAATTTTGAGAACAGTAAACCAGATCGGAATGTTCAACCCACTTTTTTCCCCATCCCTCAGGAAGACCCAAAAGTTGACCTCCTCTTTTATTATAAGGAGTAGAATGGGGAGGGAAGCAACCCAATCTTTAAAACTGATTCAATAACTGGGCTTAGTAGATTGTAAGTGTTGATTATAGAGGATCCAAGTAAAATGGAGAAAACCAAAAACAGGAAGAAAAGTGGGTATAATTGCAGTTAATAGGTGGAGCTCCTAATTTGGAAATCTGATGTTAGAGAATAATCTGACCTGCAGAATAAACCTGTGGCTATTTAATATTGAGTAGGTAGGTATTAAGCTGATGGTTTTTTGTGATAGGTAGAACCTATACCTGAATCCTGACTCAAGCACCCCATAGAGAGTCATGGCTCTCTAGGCACCAGACACACTTAGTTCTCAGGCACAGAGCAGCTTGAATAAAAGAAATACTGGGTACCTATGGAGAACCTCCTTCTTCTTTTACCACCATGTGTTATAATGTGAACTTCATGCCTACCCTTAACCCAGGTGAAAAGAAAATCCTGGCCGGGCGCGGTGGCTCACGCCTGTAATCCCAGCACTTTGGGAGGCCGAGGCAGGCGGATCACGAGGTCAGAGATTGAGACTATCCTGGCCAACATGGTGAAACCCTGTCTCTACTAAAAATACAAAAAAATTAGCTGGGCGTGGGGGTGTGTGCCTGTAGTCCCAGTTACTCGGGAGGCTGAGGCAGGAGAATTGCTTGAACCCGGGAGGCAGAGGTTGCGGTGAGCTGAGGTCGCACCACTGCCCTCCAGCCTAGAGCCTGGTGATGAAGTGAGACTCTGTCTCAAAAAAAAAAGACAATCCTGAAACTTGTGATTCCTTTTAGATACTGCTTCTGAGGTAACACTAAGACCTAGGTCCCAGAATAAAATTTGTCATGGGTCCACTTGTCAGACTCTCTTTTGTTAACATTCTGATCTCCCATGCCTTTGTAGTGGGTGTAGTGAAACTCAAACACATCCTGTGATCCTTCCCCCAATTTCCCCATATATAAATGAAATGGATATCTTCAATGACTATCAGAATCTCCACAGTGGCCCTTGACTTTTGAAGCAATGGCCTAGTGGACTTCATTGATTCAACTTCTTTCTACCCAAGGAGTAAATAAATCAATACCACTTCCTGGGGAAATAGATGAGATTGGTGTAATTAAACAGTCTCTAAATGAAGAGGTGTGATGAGGCATTGAGTTGCTTCATTTGGCTTGGCTTAAAGTTGACATAGGAAGGCACTAGGTGAAAAAAGAGTGCTGCAGAAGGCAGGTCTTTTTCAGGGTTACCCTGAAACACTGTGGAGTATAGAATAATCCTAATTTTTCTCCTCCCTTTTTCTATGAGAACAGGTTCAACATGAGCTCTTTGGTTTTCCTCGGATATGGGTATTGATTTGGTTCCATGGTCAAGAACTTGAAAAGAGATGCATTCAAGTTTGTGATATGAAATTCTGAAAGGTTATGTGAATGAACTCTCAGAATGGGCCCACACCCTCTGTAGAGGAACGTCTGTAAAAGATAGAAGAGCCAGGTGTTAATGTCTGACCTGCTTTGTCTTTACAGTGGGTATAGTGAGATTCAAAGACATCTTGCCATTGCCCTAGTTTCTCAATGTGGATGGGACAGTTAGTTGATGGGTGTCAGTCATCCTCCCTTCCCAGGCAGCCTAGTGCTCTCTCAATGAATTCACAAGGAGAGAGGCCATGGTGGGCCTACTGCATACAGATCCCAACACCAAGGTGGATTAAGCTATTTCTACAGTAGTAACATGCTCAACTGGATACTAGTAAAATGATTGAGAGCTCATGCTACAGTTCAAGGAAATCAGCCAGAAACCACCCAGTGATAAGTCCATGTTCCTGAACCTCTAAATTGCAAGAATGTCCTTGTTAAAATAAAGTATTATTCTGATGTTTTTTCCTTCCTTGTCAGAATTCTTTCAGCACCATTATCCATGTAGTTATTTAATTTCCTATGGAGTCACATGACACAGTTTAGACCAATGAGATGAAACCAAAAGTGTGTTGGGAATTTGGGGAAAAGTTTTTGTTCTCCTGATCACATCCTCTTCCTCCCTCCTTCAACTTTCTTGCTGGTTGGAATACAGACATGATACCTGATGTTTCACCAGATATGTTGCAACCATGAGGTCATGTTCATGAGGATGAAGGCATAACTGCTAAGGATGATGGCCATAAACATGGAAAAAGTACCTGATGTCACCGCAAAAGCCATCTGTCATTGGACTCTTGTTGAATGAGTCACATAAACCTTTTTACCATTTAAGCCACGGTTGCTCACAGCTAACTGCATTCTTAGCTTTTTTACTGTCCAGAGGAATTTCCTAATTGTCTTAGACAAAAGTAAAATGGTACCAGTTACGAGACAATTTTTGTCAAACTGGGTTTTGTTTTGTGAGTTTTATTGTCTACTCTGGACCAAAGATGAATAGCTGCTGCTTTCTCTCTCTCTCTCTTAAGCAAAATACATGAGTATGGGGACCACTGGTCAAGGTGGGAATTTTACCTCTGACTATATTACAGTGACTCACTCTTGATATTCTTGTCTCAGGTTTTTGACTTGTGCTGCCATTTTGAGATTTCAGCCATCCAGAGAAAGTCTCCCATCAAAGAAAAATTAATGGCTTCACTGAATTGGAAGCTGAGACAAAACACTTGGTCATTTCTAATTGTTCATGCCACTAGAAAAACAGACAAAAACTACCCAGAAGACTGCCTGGTGGACTTAACTGCACTTCCAGGCCTAGTGATGAAGGCAAATGGAAGACCACTGGCACCCAGGCAGGCAGGATCACGGAGGGTTCAGGCTCACGAAGAACCGAGAAATGAGTCATTGCATTGGATAAAGAGCTTTGACCCACTGAGAGGTCCTGGTAAGAGGCAGAGGGAACCTGGAATCAATGAGGAAAGGAAAAACTCATAAATAGGATTCTGATCAGCTCTAGAAATGAGAAATGAAGCCTCTAATTGCAGTTTGTTTTCTATGTTATGTTACTGGAAGACATTTTTGGTGTTTTAGTCTCTTTACTCCCATCCTATTGTATATAATGTTATCAGTAGCCAAATGTAACCATTATTCTGTATGTTAAAAAATAACAATATCATCTCATGATATACCTAGAGGGGAATGTGATATGACCTTTGCTCCTATGAGCATCTGCTGATGTCAAGGAGATAAAATTAACATAATGAAAAAGAACAAAACAATAAAAATGTACAAGGATGCAGTGTGCATGCTGCTGAAACAACTGCTTCTGGGAGAGATTAATGAGGATCAGAAAACTCTAGAAAGGGGCTATCAGCAAGTGAAACAACCTGAGCTTGATGAAGGGATTACATTGGAACGGACAGAATGAAGCTGAAAAGCATGTCATGCTGGGGAAAACAGGGATACTGCAAGAAGCTATGTGCAGGAAGAGGTGAGGAGAAAGCATCAGTGATTATGCATAGAAACAAACTTTTTTGTTTGTTTTCTGTTTTATTTCTAAAAATACATGGGGATACATGTGCAGAACGTGCAGGTTTGTTACATAGTATATGTGTGCCATGGTGGTTTGCTGCACCTATTGACCCGTGCTCTAAGTTCCCTCCTCTTTCCTTCTATCCACCAACAGGCCCTGGTGTGTGTTATTCCCCTCTCTGTGTCCATGTATTCTTAATGTTCAACTCCCACTTATGAGTGAGAACATGTGATGTTTGGTTTTCTGTTCCTGTGTTAGTTTACTGAGGATGATGGCTTCCAGCTTCATCCATGTCCCTGCAAAGTACATGAACTGATTTCCTTTTTACTGCTGCATAGTATTCCATGGTATATATGTACCACATTTTCTTTATCCAGTCTATGATTGTTGGGCATTTGGGTTGGTTCTAAGTCTCTGCTATTGTAAATAATGTTTTAGTAAACATACATGTGCATGTCTTTATAGTAGAATGATTCATAATCCTTTGACTATATAACCAGTAATGGGATTGCTGGGTCACATGGTATTTCTGGTTCTAGATCCTTAAAGAATCACCATACCAACTTCCACAATGGTTGTACTAATTTATATTCCCACCAAAAGTGTAAAAGCAGAACCAAACTTTTATTTGACAATTTTCCATCTGGAGACACACTAAATTCTGAGAAAAGACCCAGAATGCCCTTTATGCAATCTTTGTGCAAAAAGTATGTTTGCAAAGTCATCATGTTGTCTAATATGTGAAAATTTTCAAAATATTTTTAAAATGCAGTCTTTTCTGCATTTAAATAACACATAATCTATTTTAAAATCCTTTAGATTTTTAAGGAAAATGTCTATCACTCTCAGCTGTTAATACTTTTTCATGAAGAAGAGGTTTTATTCAAATTTGATAAAAATGCAAAAGAACAAACAATAATGTTCTGCTTTCCATTGCATTTCCTTTCATCCAAAGTTCTTAAAGCACTTTGAAGTTAGTAGTTACATCTCTAAATGGCTGTAATATAATATAACTGTACCATCATCTTTTTTTAACCAATAAAAAAAAATCACAGAGCAACGTAACTATTGACGCAAGTAAATGAGGTCCAGAATTCAGGGTAAGAATTGCCATATCACTCTACAAACCAAGGCATAAAAAGGGGAAGAAACAAAAGATATAGGTCTTGCAGACAAAAAGAGGCAGATTTTCTTCTCTTCCTAAGAACATACAAGACCTACTTAATATTCAGTATTTTCTTTATCTGTAACATAGGCATAGTAACTTTAAATTACTGTGGGATCTGTGTACATCACTTGATACCTTTAGAGAGATCATTAAAGGAATCTTTCCTATTTTTCAATTTTTTTTCTGACAAGCACTTCTATCAACAAGACAAATTTTGGCAAGATTTACTTTCCCAAATAAAAAGGAAATGAGCTGCATTTGCCTGACCTAGAAACACAAATTCTCTCTTTTACCATTATTTCTATCTATAATTTTAAACCAGTTCATACCCTTTAATTTTCAGGAGTATTGATAGAGCATATACAACCTCAAATCTTCTCTGGAAAGGCTTCATTTGCAACTAAAGTTCCAGAGTATTTTAATTAAAGTTTGTTTACAGAGGTTTCTTGAATTTTTAGAACAGTTTTATAGTTGACAGCAGGCAGCATGGGGATAAACTTGAAGCTATAGTAGCATTTTCTCCCAGCAAATACAGTGTTAAATTTTGAGTAAAAGAGGTCTTTTTAAAATAAAGAACTCCGTAAAAGTGACCACTTAATTAAGGGCATTCAAATCCCTTGATGCCTTGGCTAATTCACCTGCATCTTTTCTGACCTAAAATAAGCCAACTAATCCAAAACATGAGTTTTTTTCCTGGCCAAAGAAGCCACAATTTGTCACTCAAGTCATTTAATGCCACATATTGCCATTAGTCATCATAATGTAGTGCAAAGTCATGGTTATAACATTTAGGGTTTTGGGGTAGCCAATTTTAATGAAGAATAAATAATTTCTCCTGTTCAGTTAATACCTGTTAGTGTAGAAAAGTAATCCAAATGTCACTGCTCCATCTCTTTATTGAGAAAAAAGAATAATGAGCAACATCTGCTTTGAATGTGTTCCTGGCAAAAAAGCCTTGAGGTCTCTTCTAGTCACAGAATGATCTGTTTAAGAGCTGGAGTGGGGGGGTGTTCAGAGGTCTGTGTACCTCCAATAGGCACACTGTCACTAGGAAAAAAAAAACCCACAGGAAGCTATAGGAGTAAAGATTGAGCCATCAAAACTGCATACATGTGTACACACTTCTGTTCAAAAATGTAGAAATGCATCTACAGTAGGAAACAGCACATAATAAATTTGTTTATTGCCTCTCTTTAAAAAACAGTGGCAATAAGAGGAACTTTTATGAACAGGTTTTGTTCCTTCCAGCTTCAGCTTTGTGCACAGAGCTGGTGGGAACCCCTGCAGGACCCTCCTAAATGGACAAATTTACAATCTGGTCCCTGTAAAGTGCTCCAAGCCACATCTCATCCAAGTTGCCTTTGTTTGCTTTTCACCACCTGTGATGCCAGGGGGCACGGGGTCAGAGCTAGAGTCACCCCCAACTTACACATGCACTAGCTCGCTTCCAGAGGATTCAGCCTTTTCCCATTTATCTGAAGGTGGAAGGTTTCTTTAGATTTCCTGGCTTCTTACTTTGGTGAGATGTCTGGATATGTACCTATTTTCCTCCTTTTGGAAGCATCTTTCCAGATTTTTCCAGATTCAGAAGCAGAAAAATCAACTCAGTTAGAAAATGAAGTAGCACAGCATGATTCCCTTGTGGCCCTCGACATCTTTTTCCTGTTGTGTTTTTAATTTGATCATTCCTCTGCACAAACTTGCAATGGACAAGTGCTTCAAGTAAACCAATAAAGGTAGGGCCTTCTTTAAAATGCCAAGTCACCTACTGCAATATCCAGGTGTCTTGAAAAATATGTAAAAAAATGTGTATTACAAGCTTTTTTATCCCCTGTTTACTTTGGGTTCCATTATTCATTGAGAATCTGAAGTAGTCAGGCTTATCTAGGTTAGGTTGCAATAAGAAAAAAAAAAAATAACCCTAAATCTCACTGGCTAAAACAGTAAGTTTACTTATTTTTTGTTTATTTTTCTATTTTTAATATCACACTTGTGGTTTGGATAGCCACCTAGCTGGCTCCCCAGAATACCCCAGAATTCCTCCTTACTCTTCTGTAAAGAAGCCTCCATAATACTTCTATCCCTGGGGAGATATAGGGCCATCCCACTCCCACCAGATCCATAACAAATCTTGTCTTAGGAAGTGATGACTAAACAAAGAGCTTTCTTTATAAAGCCATCAACTGGAAAAAAAAAAAAAAAAAAAAAACCTTAAAAAGCTAATTTATCTTTCATAAAAACTAAACTTCAAAAGTAGTTGGGGAAGGAATGGCAGAAGAAGTCACTGATTACCTCATTAAGAATACTTTTTATTCTCAGATTATCTGTGAATTTATCATAGACTCTTTTATCTGTATAAGATCAATGTGATACACTGACCACTCATTTGTGTTATGTTTCAATTTGGACCCTGCTGGTTTTATTTTTTTTCTGACAGGGTATTTTTCTCTTATGGGTATATTCATATATATATAATTATATATAGTTAATAAGTATAGTACTATATCAAATATGCACAGACACACACACACACAAATATACATGTACACCTACACATTTGTGAATATGTTATTCTGGAATTAACCAATAAGAGAAAACACTGACCATGTCTATGTATTACATTTTTCTTTGGTGTCTGGTGGGTTTTAGTTTGCTTTTTTCTGATAGGATTTTTTTTGCTTATTGGTGTGTTCGTGTGTGTGTGTGTGTGTGTGCGCGTGCGCACACGTGTGATGTAACTATATAAAACATATTTTTGGTATATTCCTTTATATATAATTAAAGAATTATATGATATAATTATGTAAAGGAATCATATATGTTTTATGGTATATATAACTGTAATTTCTTAACAAGAAGAATGAAGCATTTCTCTATCTTCCCAGAGTTTCTCTTAACTTTTCTTTTTTTTTTTGAGACAGAGTTTTGCTCTTGTCACCCAGGCTGGAGTGCAATGGTCCGATCTCGGCTCACCGCAACCTCCGCCTCCTGGGTTCAAGCAATTCTCCTGTCTCAGCCTCCCGAGTAGCTGGGACTACAGGTGCATACCACCATGCCAGCTAATTTTTGCATTTTTAGTAGAAATGGGGTTTCACCATGTTGACCAGGATGGTCTCAATCTCTTGACCTCGTGATCCACCCGCCTCGGCCTCCCAAAGTGCTAGGATTATAGGCGTGAGCCACCACGCCCAGCTATTTTATTTATTTCTATTTTTAGGTATTTCTTTTGTGCATGTGTATATTTAAATTGTTTCTTTTTAAATTAACAAATAGAAATTGTATATATTTATGGTTTACAACATGACATTTTGAAATATGTATACATTATAGAATGGCTAAATAGAGCTAATTAGCATATGTATTACCTCACATACTTATTTTTTTTGCCGTGAGAATACTTAAAATCTACTCTTAGCGATTTTCAAGAATACAAAACCTCATTATTAACTATAATCAGTGTTGTACAATAGAGCTCTTGAACTCACCCTTCCTGTCTAAAAATCACGCTTTGCTTAAATAGCCTCACATTCCATGGCCTCTTCACATAAGTAATGCAAATTTTTTTTCTGAAAAAAAAATCTGATAAAGTAAAAGTGAACAACATGGGAAAAACTGAAAATATGATAACACTGTGACCCATCTTGAATTCGGATGCCCATCCCTTGAAGCATCCATGTAGAAGGGGCCAGTACCCACTTTCAAAGGTGTCTTTTATATTTTCACATTCTCTGCTTGATTCTTCTGAGAAAAGTCTGCAGACAAGCATAAGGATGCTTTTCCCTTTACTATCACCTGGGCATTCCACAAGCTTCCATAAAGTTAATCTACAGATGTTACCAGTTTTTTGGTTGCTTTGGGTGGTTTCCATTTCCTCTCCTCATGCATGGCAACATGCTTTAATAAAACGAGCATGGGCTCAGGATAAGGCAGGCCAGAGGTCAAAACTTGGTTCTACCACTGAGATATAAGCCAGTTACCCACTTAGATGCTTTCTTCATCCACAAAACAGGAGTAGATATTGTGATTCAAAGTCACAGTCAAGGATCATGTAAGTCTTCAACTGAAGTCATATTATTTAACTTAGAACATCCTCATACGTCAGGAGCCCAACCTCAGATATTTTTATAAAAATTGAAGCAACTGAATTTTTATAACATTCTTCACCAATCTGAAGAACATATTTTCAGGAGCCTAAAGGTGGAGATCCTGGGCACACTGGAGTCAGTCATGATATGCTGTACAAAGTATGGGACACTAATTTGAGAAGCCATCGGGATGATAAAGGATGGCTGGAGGCTGACATGTTTTACTGATGCTTATTTCTCTTTAATTATCAGCCAACTTTCTTATTTCTCTTTAATCATCAGCCACCTCCACTCTATTCATCTCAGATATCCTCCACATCTACAGAATGCCCAGTTAGCTGATTTCCAAGAAGAGGAAGGTGTTTGACTGATTGCTAGGTAGAAGTGGAATCATTACACCTACACAGATCCTAGTCTATTCTGATCCAATCTGGCCCTATACTATCAATACTGACATCTTTACACCTAAATACAGCCCATCTTGAAAAAAGAAAACCCCAACGTAAGCATAAGAGTGATTTCAGCCCCTAAATCCATTTGTCTAGAAAGTTTCCAGAATGAGATGGGCTATCCTATCACAGAATAATAGTCAGGATTACATTGAGTACATGGAGGAAGCTTGAGTAAATGCAGGATGGAGCATTCTTTAGTTTAATGGACTGAGGCCAGCATAAAAGTTTGGTCCAAGCCAGTGTAGACGGGCTTTATTCTTTAATGATTGTAACTTACCCATACTTTTGAGTTGACCATAGCATTGTTGGCATGGGTTTCTAACAGGTCTTAACAGAAGAATTTTACAATTGCCTAGCTTCGGTGAATGTTAACGGGAGAAAACAGGTGAGGACAGCAGACAGGTGACTGAAATTCTGAGCCAGAGGTACTAGATGTTTACATTGTACAGAGAACCTATCTTATTAGCAGACTTGGATGCCAATCTTTAAAATGATTATCACCACAAGAAACAACACTAAATACTCTATACATAGCACATAGAGACTAGCATTATAACATCTCTATTTAGGTGAACCAGATGGTCAAATTTGTGCAACATCCTGAGGACACCGTCTTAATTTTTATTTTGCAACTCTTCTTACGTACACAAACATCCAATACACAATTCAACATGGTTTAACTCTACACCCTTCTCCCTCACCTTCATGCTTCTTTACAAATTAGTCAAGATAAAGGACAAGACACCATGTCAGTTTGATAGATTGGTCATATATTCATAGAAATTTATTGTTAGAATCCTAAGGGTAGAGATTTCAAAGACAGAACTTTCACCAACACATGGGAATAGACCTTGTGTTTACAGAGCCAGTGCTAGAAAGGAGTTGGTCCACTCACAAAGACGGCCTGCATATACCTCTGTCCTTTCCAGTGTTTCTTCCATGCTCTCCATAGAATAGCAAGATTTATTTCATCCTTCTGTTCTATCATTAGGAAACCAGAGTGTTGAGCTGATGGTCTTCCCAACCTGGGAAAGTTCTGGGTCTGGCAGAATAGGCTAGCTCTCCTCATCAGGGAAAACATGCTCTCTATTTCTGTAACTACATACCTTCTGAATCTATGGGGTATACCTTATGTTGACATTTTCTTATACTGATAAGATATGAAATTCAGATTTGATTTTGCACTGGAAATACATTTGAAAGCAATTTGAACCAATCTCATGCAATCTTCCATAAGGTATATGTAGTTCATGAGAGTTTGTCATTAAAGTTGTGGCAAAGGTCACAGCCAATGGCAACATGTTAACTTGCCTTGCTTTGTTAGCCATTCGTGTGTGTGAAGTTGATTAATACAGAGCAGAGTACACAATCCTCTAGACAAATATCATACAAATATTTTTATATTTACAATTTTCATGACCTGTGCTTGACTTCACCTACACAAGCCACCTCCACTCTATTCATCTTAGATATCTTCCACATCCACAGAATGCCCAGTTATGTCATTTCCAAGCTGGTTTACAAAGTCATGTTCTAGTTTTGAAAGTGCCATAAGAATCCTTTACAACCAGATCCATATTTCCACAGCCCATTAACTACCAACAAATGAGTAGATGGAAAGCATAAGTTTCAAGAGGGAATACTTGTGCTGCTATTGATCACACAGAAAAGAAGGAGCCCCACTATGGCTAAAAGTCCCACTCACTGTGTATCTTAGGACAGGTTTCCAAATAAAAATAAAAAGAGAATAAGAGAGGTTCTGAGTTGGAGATGGATGCAGGAGAAATATTGGGAAATATTCTTGGAAGCCACACTTATAAGGGAGTGAAAGAAGCATAACTGGACAACAAGAAAATGTAAATGGTGATTTCGTTGCAATAGATGACTCATCTGAGGCTACAGGGAGCTCTAGAACTAGGATGGCCTTGGAGGGTTATCAGGAATCAAGGCGAGGTGGCAGGAACTTTGTTTTCCTGCATTGATCAGTCATTGAGTTCTGGCTCACAGGGAGGGGAGTAACCTGGGTGAGGCAACTCACTTGAGCCAGGGAGATTCCCTGTGTGACCCTTGTTTACGAGCTATCAGCAGCTTATAACTGAGTGGCTGAGAGTATGAGGGCCTCAGTCTGAAGGAGGTCTCTGCAGTGCACCAAAACTTCCACTACAGTTTCCAGTTCTTTGTACTTCTCAGATCCACTGGCTTTATATAGCATGCTTATTCCATTTAGGGGATGCTCCTCCAAGATTCTGGTTGATGCCTTGTCTCAGAGAAATCTAAAAAGGGAAGATGAGTGAAACAATGTTTGGCCCTGCTACTACAACTAATTTTGAGGCTACAAGTGATACATACTTTCTAGCTGCTCTGCTCTACCTATTCTAAATTCCCCTCATCACCAGCTAGTATCTCTGCTGGTCAAGACCACTTACCTTAAGGGTAGCTGAGATTCTCATCCCAGGAGTGTCTCAGCCTCTGGTCACTATGCTCTTTTAAAGCCATATATGCTTCATTTTTTGTATGCTAACAAAATCGAGCAGGGAAGAGCCAAGAAACATCTGAGAGGAAAACCAGGAACCCAAATTTGTTCTCTTTCTACATTGTATAACAGCTCCTCTTGGTAACTAGGCCAATTTTCCTTATCCAGTCATGTGACTGTGTTTTTTGACTATGAATGTGGTCTGTGAATGTGGAGCATGAAGTAATTTGGTAGCAGCCATAGCTCACATTTTTCTTGAGACTCTCACTGTGTACATGATGGCAATATTTTTATCTCTAATAACCAAAATCTCTCGAACCATAAAGTCTACATTTGAAGGGAAAAGAAGCACAAACTCCCCAAGTAGGAGTCTGAGAATGATGGTTAATGGGTCAATCCTACTTCCATCCCTTGGCTCTCTAAAATGTTGTATTCTATCTGGAAACAGCACTATATAATTGTTGCTGATTGAAAGTGTATGCTGATAATGGTACCCCATCATCACAGATTGTTATCTCTAAGTTGACAGGTCATCTGTGCATTCAAAAGCCCATACTGTACTATACCAGGTCAGCAGTTTTGATTTGTATAATATATGATAGGGTTAGTGCAGCCCATGATTATGTTCCTACTTTGCTGTAAAATTGGTCCTTTGGACTAATGGGACATTTTGCAGTATACTATGTTAATAAATCAAACACTTTATATACTTTCATATAGTGCACTATGAATAGAAGAAAGCAAATCCATACCTGGCATATGTGTTGATTCAGGCAAAATAAATTTCTCTTTTTCAAAGTGGCTATATTTGAACTTGCCACCAATCGGTTAGTGTGCTGAAGCAATAGTGCCATATTGGGGCCTCAGGGTTGGTCTCTGTTGATGGCAGTTTGGATATACAGCATCAGCTGTAACAGTCTTGGTGTATCACAGCCCATGCTGTCGGACCCATGCATAGCATCCTGCCTGCCACTAGGACTGTGTTCGTGATCCCATAGTCCTAGCAACTTTAAAGGCTAATGCCAGAGGCTGGCTCATATCAACTGCATAGGCCATTCTTTTCTCTTGGTGTTCGGTGCCTCTTTTGTGAGAATAATCTCTGGTGGGTGTTAACATGCAAAACAAAGATGTTCACAGGTTGTGCCCCCTCCTATAGATCCATATATGCATTTCCCAGACCTCCTTGTTGATTATCTAATTTTTCTCCTTTCAGCAGCTTAACAATCAGCCAAACCATTCACTGCTTTTCAAGATTTGTAATAATATAACCACAGACTACTTTTGTTTGTACACAAGGTAGATGCAACAGATGTGCCACTAAAATGTCTGACCAATGGCAGAATTTCTTCCTGAGTGGGAAATAGTACAACCTGTAATTGCTAAGTTTTTAAGGGCAGCTCTCACCCCCATCATTCCCCAAATAATGTGATGTTGCTTTTGACTTATGATCTTGGCTGATGGGAAGAGGGCAGTTTCAGAAGGCCATTTCACCTTAACCACTACAGTCACTTCCCCAAAGGACTATAGCAGAGGTTCTTCTAAGACCAGATATGTCCTGTACCAATAAAATGTATCTCTCTACATTCAAGGACTGGGGGAAATGACCTCTGGGTTTCTCTATGGTCTCGACAGACCCATAGTGAACCAAACCTCGGCAATGATTCCCTTTATCACCTGCCCCCATACACACCTCCCCTCTTTTGGGGCAGAGGGAAGGGGATGCTTTGTGTCCTCAGGTATCAGCATCAACTCAGAACCTATATCCAATCCTAAAAATATGATTTGAATATTCCTCCTTCTCCTGTGTATGGTTATTCAAGTAAATAACCATAAGTCTTTTTGGGGAAAGACTGATGTAAAATCACTGTATGTAATTGCCTTGTTGCAGGGTCTTTTTCACCATGACCCAGCCTCTCCTTCAGTCAGTGGTTCTGAGTATGAAAATTGGTTCAAAACTAGAAATTAAGAATTCTTGACTATATTAAGGGCAATTGTCCTGAGCCGTTTGGACACTCATACCTTTTATTGCATGAATTAAGTAATACCCTTGCTGGCTGCCCATCTACATTGCCTCTAAAGGAACACAGTGTTCTTTTAATCGATTCCATAACTCTCTGCCCCTAGGTGCTACTTTGACCTTGAGGCTCATTTTAAAAATTGTACTACCTTGCTGCTGACAGTTAAATACAGCCACCTGACTCTTATTATACTAATATCCTTTTATCTGCATTGCTCTCAGACAGCCCAGTTCTGTAACTACATTTCCTACCATCAGCTTTGGCTTACAGATGACGGCCACTACTGAGCTTGTCAAAAATATTGGTGTTTCTCTTTCCATTGTTTTCTGGGCCCTCTCATAAAACATAGTGAGCTGGTAGGTTTTCTGTCCTTATACAGTATATTCACCTAGCATGCCCATCTCTTCACCATTGTCTGCCACGGCAGTTCTGGAATTTCTGCTCGACTTTGTGTGTGACTCTGCCTTTTCATAGTTTTCAAGAGCCAACCTAGTAGTATGTTAGCACAATTTCTCAGAGATTCTTCTAGGTTGTTTAATCTGTATAATAGGGGAGTGGTTCCATATTGACATACCCTCTTTTACTCATTTTTATATTCTCTACCTAGCCCCTCGATCTAGGTCCCTCATGATCCAGGACGCTTGGATCTTGATTGTACATGTTAGCATAGAGTTCTTTTTCTCCCTTTGCGGGCTCAAGTTTTCACCAGTTATTGGTTCAAGGAGAGTGATCAAGAGTGAATAATCATGCGGAAATTGCATGTTGTCTTTAAGGGCAGAAGCTTCTGTATTTTCTTCAAGCAATGGGGGAAGTATTACCCTTTAACATCCATCTGGCTTAACAGGTAGGGGTGCATCAGTTCTTCAAGCCCAGAAGGCTCAAAGGAATCTTGGGAATCAGTTTTTTGAATGAATCAACCTAGATTTCCTTATCCTAAGAATGAAGATTTTCTTTCTACCCAACCAGAGCACTGATCTTGGCACAGCAGATATGGCCCAGGTGAAAATTCAGTATCTGCAGAGTTATAGTACTCTTCTAATTAAGTTCTGGGTCTAATCCTTAGCTTTGTTTAGACTTTGAGCTACAAAAGAAGAGAGCCTGTTTATAAGCTGCAAAGGAGCCTCTCTGGTTTTTAGGCTTCACCTTAAATGTGCGATTAATCACCCTCAGCCTTCCATTTTCTTTGGTCAATAATTCAATGGAAAATAACAAGAGCCATCTGATTCCATAGTCTTTATAATTTCTTCTTTCTCACAAACCTCTAAATGCCTAAGATATAATATTCACCAGTGCATTTCCTTCCTATATCCCATTTCAGTTCAGTAAGGGATTTTTTAAAATTATACTGCTACATCATGTTAATGTATATCAGAGCTTCAAAGACTACCAGCGCTACAGTCTTCATTGCCAGCTAGCCAACCAGTGATGAATCCAGCTCCAAAATCTTACTTTAAGTTTGTTTCTAGGACCATTCCAGATTTTAAATCCCTGGGAAATAGACACTAATACAGAGATTTCATGCAGAGAGTTTGCTGAGAGAGCCCTTGGAAACAATACCTATACAAAAGTGAAAGAAGTAGGTTTGGGCAGAGGGAGAAGTTGAGCTGAGATACAGTTTCAAAAGAGGCCGCTATAAATACAGTTAGTACCTCTGAAGCTGAGCATTTCAAAAACAATCCTTCTTAGTTGCAAACTTCATTACCCCATTTCCAATAATGGACAAACAACTGGCAAGATGACCAACAAGAAAATAGAAGATTTGAACAACACTATAAAACAACTAGACCTAACAGACATATTTAGAACTTTTTCTCAAGTACACATACAATATTCTTCATGTTAGGCCATAGGATAAGTTATAAAACAAACCTCAATAAATTTAAAAGGAAAGCAACATGATATCCCAATAGATGCAGAAAACACTATCAATAAAATTCAACACCCCTTCATGTTAAAAACTCTCAAAAATCTAGGTACTGAAGAAACATACCTCAAAATAATAAGAGTCTTCTATGACAAACCCACAGCCAACATCATACTGAATGGGCAAATGCTGGAAGCATTCCCCTTGAAGACCGGCACAAGACAAAGATGTCCTCTCTCGTCACTCCTATTCAATATAGTACTGGGAGTCCTAGCCAGAGCGATCAGGTAAGAGAATGAAATTAAGGGCATCCAAATAAGAAGAGAGAAGCTCAAAGTATTCCTGTTTGCAGACAACATGATTTTATATCTAGAAGAAACCATATTGTTGGTGCAAAAGGTCCTTCAGCTGATAAACTTCAACAAAGTTTCAGGATACAAAATCAATGTAAAAAAATCACTAGCACTCCTATACACAAAAAACAGACAAGCCAAGAGCCAGATGAGAAAGGCAATCCCATTTATAATTGCCACAAAAAGAATCAAATACCTAGGAATACAGCTAACCAGGTAGGTGAAAGAGTTCTACTATTAAAATTACAACAAAACACTCCCCAAAGAGGTGGCACAAACAAATAGAAAAACATTCCAAGCTTAAAAATAGGAAGAATCAACATCATCACAATGGTCATACTGCCCAAAGCAATTTACAGACTCAATGCTATTCCTATCAAACAATGACATTCTTCACAGAACTAGAAAAACTATTTTAAAATTCATATTCAAAAAGCGCCCGAATAGCCAAGGCAGTACCAAGCTTAAAGAACAAAGCTGGAAGCATCAGATTACCCAATTTCAAACTATACTACAAGGTTACAATGAGATAGCCACAATGAAATACCATTTAACACCAGTCAAAATGGCTATTATTAAGAAGTAAAAAAATAACAGATGCTAGTAAGGTTGCAAAGAAAAGGGAACACATATATACTGTTGGTGGGAGAGTAAATTAGTTCAACCACTGTAGAAAGCAGTATAGTGATTTCTCAAAAAGCTAAAAGCAGAACTACCATTCAACCCAGAAATTCCATTATTGGCTATATACCCAGAGAAGTTTAAATTATTTTACCATAAGGACACATGCATGTGAATGTTCACTGCAGCACTATTCACAATAGCAAAGACATGGAATCAACCCAAATGTCCATTGTGACAGATTAAAGAAAATAGTACATATACATGATGGAATACTATGCAGCCATAAAAAACAATGAGATCATGTCTTTTAGAGGAACGTGGATGGAGCTGGACTTAGCAAACTAACACAGGAACAAAAAACCATTATCATGGGTTCTCACTTATAAGTGGGAGCTAAATGATGAGAACTTACAAACCCAAAGAAGGAAACAACAGACACTTGGGTCTACCTGAAGGTGGAGAGTGGGAGGAAGGGGAAGAGTGTGAAAATATAACTATTGGGGACTGGGCTTAATACCCGGATGATGAAATAATTTGTACAAAAAAACCCTGTTGTTTACCTATGTAACAAACCATAGGTAAACCTGAGTTTACCTATGCAACAAACCTTCACATTTACCCTCAAACCTAAAATAAAAGTTTAAAAATAAATAAATAAAATTTAAAAGACAGACATAATATATAGTATCTAATCACAATGAAATAAAATTAGAAATGAATAACAAGTCTTGGAAATACACAAATTTGGAAATTAACAAATGTGTCAGAAAAATCAAAACAATAATTAGAAAAAAACTTTAAAATGAGTTAAAATGAAGACATAACATACTAAAGCTTGTGGGATATAAATAAAGCAGTGCTTCAGGGAAAATTTATAGCTGTAGATACCTACATTAAAAAAACAAAAAGGATCTCAAATTAATAATATAATCTTCCATTTAAAACACTGGTAAAACAAGAGCAAACTAAACATAAGGCAAATAGAAGGAAGAAGATCATAACTATTATAGTGAAAATTAATAAAATACAGAATAGAAATACAGTAGGAAAAAAATCAACAAAATCAAAAGCTGGTTCTTTAAAAAAATACAAAATTGACACTTATTTAGTTAGACTAATCAAGGAAAAAAGAGAACACTCAAATGATTAGAATCAGAAATGATAAAGGACATTTTAACTGATCATACAGAAATAAAAGGGATTATAAAGGAATGCTATGAACAGTTGTATAACATTAAGTTGGGGAAATTACAACAAGTAGAAAAATTTCTAGAAAGATACAAAGTATGAAAACTGACTCAAGAAGAAATAGACAATCTGAATAGATTTGTAACAAGTAGAGAAATTAACTAATCAAAAAAACTATCCACAAAGAGAAGACCAAGGGCAGATGCTTTTACTGATGAATTCTATCAAATATTTAATGAAGAATTAATAACAAATCTTCACAAAATTTTCCAAAAATAATAATATGGGAGGGAACACTCCCCATCTTATTCTGAGGCCAGTATTACCCTGATACCAAAATGAGACAAAAAACACTACAAGAAAACTACAGACCAATATCTCTTATGAATAAGGATACAAAAACCCTTCATAAAATGCTAACAAGTCAAATACAGCAATATAAAAAAAGAATTACACACCATGACAAAGTAGAATGTATACCAGGAATACAAAGCTGGTTTAACATCTGAAAATCAACTAGTATATCAATAGGATGGGAAAAAAAAAAAAAAGAAAAAAACCATGTGAGCATCTCAATACATGCAGAAAAGTATTTGACAAAACTCAACATCTTTTCATGATGAAAAAGTTCACAAACTAAGAGCAGAATGGAGCTTCCTCAATCTGATAAAAGAAATCTAAAAAAAAAAAACAGAGCTAATACCACAGTTAATGGTGAATAACTGTTCGCCATTGATGTTTTACCCTAAGATCAGGACAAGACAAGTATGTTCACTCTTGTCAATTTTATTCAATGTCATTCTAGAGGTTTTACCAGGGTAATTTAGCATAAAAAAGAAAGGAAAAGAAAAAAGGAATCCAGATTAAAAAGAATGAAGTAAAACTATCTCTATCTGCAGATGACATAATCTTGTCATTAAAAATCCCAAGAAATGTATTTTAAAAAACTGAATTGATGAGTCCAGCAAGTTTGTAAGTTACAAGATCAATATACAAAAATCAGTTGTATTAATTGTATTTCTATACAATTGCAATTAACCATCTAAAAATAAAAATATTTTAAAAATCAAAGTATTAAATTCTTGATTATGACACCAAAAGCATGAGCAGAAAAAGAAAAAAATAGTCCAAAACAACAGACTTCATCAAATTCTGCTTCAAAGGATATGATCAAGAAAGTAAAAAGACAATTCACAGAATGAGAGAAAAAAATGAAATCATATATCTGATAGGAGACTTAGATCTAAAATATATAAAGAACTCATAATTCTATAATAAAAATAAAAGCCGATTTTTTTTAAATGGGCGAAAGATCTGAATAAACATTTCTCCAAAGTCATAAATGTAAAAAAGTATGTTTGATGTCATTAGTCATCAGAGAATTGAAAATCAAAACCACAACACAATGCCATTTCACACCCACCAGGGTTCCTATAATCAAAAAGTTAGATAAGAGCAAGTGTCGACAAGGATGTGAAAAAATCAGAATCCTACAGACTTCTGATGAGAATGGAAAATGGTGCAGCTACTGTGGAAAACAATCTGGCATCTTCTCAGAAGGCTAAGCATAGAGTTACCATGGGACCTAAAATTTCACTCCTAGATATCTACTAGGAAAGATGAAAACATACATCTACCCAAAAACCCATACATTAATATTTATGCCAGCATTATTCATATTAGCCAAAAGGTAGAAACAACCCAAATGTCTTTCAACTGATAAATGAACAAACAAAACATTATACATCCATCCATACAATGAAATACTATTGGCCATAAAAAGGAAGTACTGCCACATGTTTTGACATGAATGAACCTTGAAAACATTATGCTAAGGGAAAGAAGCAAATCACATAAGACAAGGACTATATATCATGTAATTCCATTTACATGAAACATCCTGAACAGGCAAATCCATAGAGACAGAAGGCACTTTAGTGTTTGTCTGGGGATAGGAGGGATGGGAGATAGTATCTAAAAAATACAGGGCTTCTTTATGAGGTGATAAAAATATTCTAATTTTGACTGTGGTGATGGTGGCATATGTCTGTAAATATACTAAAAACCTTTTAATTGTGCACTTTAAATGGGTGACTATATGACATGTGAACTGTATGTTGATAAAGATGTTATTTTAAAATTTTCTTTACAAAAGTAGGTTGTGCACTCCAATGGCAATGTAAACAGTTTCTCTGATAGCTATTTCATCTTCACACTACTTTCTTTCCAACTCCTATTTCTACTCCTCACTTCCATTTATCTTATGCTTAGGTTTCATTTCCCCAGACCTACATTTCTGGTTCAATACCCTGCTTTTGAAGCTTTCCTGCGAACCCTTTTAATGAACCACGAGACTTTTTCAACATAAACTCTATGATGTTTGCTGGCATTTAAGGTTTTGCTTCCCCTACTTCTTCAGGTTAGGTATAGACTCTGTCAATCCTCAATACTAAGAAACCTCTTCCAGAGAACAAGTAGAGGAAAAGCCCAGAGAATAATATGAGCTAAATGTGCAGTCATTCCTGTTTATTCACATTAAACTACCCTCCTTAAAATACACATTTGCATCTCACATATTTTAACCACCAGAAATTTCCAGGAAATTTCTCAGTTTCTTACACTAACAGGTGTGAATCTAATATCTTCCATCTTCAGATGTGTCTCAATTCTAGAAGATACTGATGTTTTTATCCTTAAGTTGGAACTCATTACACATTAAATGGAAACAACAAATGAATTCATGCATTCATTCATTCAACAAACATTCACGAAGGAACAAGTATTTATTATACTATGTACCGGGCTGCTGGGCACTCAGCAGTTTCTGAGTATACAGAAAAGGCTCCTACTTTAGAATGGTAGTGAGGGAAGATCCATTTGTGAAAGTGGCATTTCAGCTGAATGAGAAGAATCCAGTCATGCAAAGACCTGGAAGAAGAACATTCCAGAGAGAAGGAACATCATGAATGACTGCCTGAATGCATGAAACAGAGATCCAAGGGGCACAGGATTCCAGAGGAAAGGGCAATCCCTTAAGACTACGGATTGGAAACTTTGAAAGGCTTTTGTAAGTAGGTGAAACTGTAGTAGCACATTGGAAGAAAGCACCAGCCTCAAACTCGTGAAAGGAATGGAAGGTACTCCAGGCAAGGAAGTGGAAGAATAAATCTGGACTATATTATGTGAAACAGGTCAGGAAAAGCCAAGGGTCTTATAGGATTGTTTCCTAAATGCAACCAGCTCTGAGCTTGGCTTTAGCTGTTTGGAATTCCAACGAGACATCCTAAAGTGGCAAAGAGTATTGGCTGTGCCCAGATTGGGTCACCATTTCTGTATAGCCCACACTCATGCCTTATCACCTGCAAGAATTACTTCTTATTTTAGTTTTGCAGAGACAAAGAATACTACTTTCCACTGGGCCCTCTGGGTTTTAAAGAAACCAGTTCTCCCCACTTTGGCATTAGTACGGTGAAGTGCAGGATCTCTGAAAGAAGAAAGGGGAAAAATAAACTTAATGTATCTCTTATGTCTTCCTGAGGATAAAAGACAACAAGCTCATTATTTCCAGGATAAAGTCCTAATCATCAATAAGAAAACTTTCTTCCTTCCAGAAATTATGTCCTTTGCTTCCCTTTTAGTCTCAGATAAACTTTATTTTTCTGGAAACAGAGGGCAGAACAGGAACTTCCACCATCTCCTTCCCTTCACTCATAGTCTGCACTGAAAAAGTCACTTGCTTGAGTCAAAGAACTATCTTTCTTCTGCTGTTAACTGCGATTATTTAGGACTGTATGTAAATTCAATATTATTTTTAACACACAATATTTGGAAAAGAAGATATAAAGAAGAATTAAATCATGCAGAGAGGCAGAAAGTGCTTTTTACTTAAAATTCACAATATCCATGGTCACTATCCCTGGGGAAGTTTATTTCAAATGCTACTTAGTAATTTTTCAAGGCAGAAAATGACAAAGCCTGTCTGAGAGAGAAAAGGAGAACAAACTCCGTTAGTATCAATGCTCAGCCCCACATAACCCCACCTCAACCCATCCCCACCCACCCCCTTATTCTAGCTGCCTTTCTCCTATAAGTATATTTTTGCCTGAAAGCTAAGAGGTGGCAAGAGCATTTGTGGCTGAAAGATACTTATAAGTTCACAGTAAGCATTCTTTTCATTCTTTACATTTTTAAATACAGCAGCCTCAAGGGAAAGACTAAAGAAGAGCTGCCCTCTTAATATATGAGGTAAGTAATAGCGGACAACGATAAAAAGAGGATTTCCGTGTCATTTTTTTTAACCTCCCTTCTCTGTGGGGAGGTCAATTCCGGTTTGATAACCTGTTCATAGACCACGTGGAGCGTGTGGGAGTCATCTCAGAGACAGAAGAAAGGTGGATCAAAAGCATCTGCAATTTAAAATGCTCCCAAACCAATAGGCAAGCTTTGGAGAAATGGCTATATATTTTTAAGACTCTACCAGTTAACAGCACCTTTAAAGAACTCAGGGAGACTATGAGACACTCTGAAGTCAGACCCGATCAAGTCACCATCAAGATAACGTCAGGCATCTTTAAAACATCACACAACTACCCAAAGAGAAAAACCTAAAGAGCTCACAAAGAGCAAAATAATAGATCAAGAGAGTGGGCTTGAAGTCTACTCTGTCTAGTCTTTAAGACGTAACAAATGATAGAAATATTTTGGTCCCAGAAAGTCCCAAACCTAAGCCTTGCAAATAAAATCTTAATAGCAGATTTTTTAATGACAGAGAACTGTCGTAGGTGAGACAAGAGTGCCCTGAATCCCAAGGCAGGGGTGGCGGGGTGCACAAAAAACCAGCCATGAGGATAGACTGAGAGGGCTCCGTCCACACTGGGGAATGTGCACTCAGCTCATCCCTCCTTTGCTTTTATTCCAAACATAAATGTGAGAGACACTGCTGTAGCAGGTTTGTTCATAAGCTCCCAAATATCATAGCCTGGCACTGCCAACTAATTCCCCCAAAACTGGTGCAGCCCCCATCACACCCAAATTCCAGTCACACTGGACCATCGGCCCAGGTGAGTGGGCTACCACCCGGGGGCCAGATGCACACTGTGTGACGCCTTTCACACTTGACACACACTGCTGGCCCCGGCCTTTGAGGACAGACTGAGGAGGAGACAGAAAAGCAGACCTGTTTCTCAGATCAGGAGACGGGAGTTCCTAGGTGCTGACAGATGAGATGAAGGAAGGAAAAGGGAATGCCTACGTTTACTTAAGCCAAGATTGACAGACCACTGGTGAGACCTGGCGGTCAAGAGCTCAGACTGAGGACAGACTCCTCTGGATTTGAATCTGTGCTATGTAGTCTCTAAGGTCTGTGACCTGAAACCTATCTCCAGCTTTCTGTACCACAGCCCCTCATCTGCAAAATGGTGGTAATAATAGAACCTACCTCAAAGTTGTTTGTTCTTAATTTTTTATTTTTATAGATTTAGGAGGTATAAGTACAGATTTCTCCCTTCCTCCCCCCTTCCTTCCTCTTTCCCTCCCTCTCTTTTTT
>PVKP010018208.1:0-44673 GCA_004027715.1 Plecturocebus donacophilus | reverse complement strand
CTGGTGCCAAAAAATCTGGTGACCGCTGCTCTAGAGAGAGGATAGAAGACCCCTAAAAGTCAACCAGAAACAACAACACAAACAAACAGAAGAGGCTGGCTTTTCACCAATCATTTGTTTTGAGACAGAGTCTCGCTCTGTTGCCCAGGCTGGAGTGCAATGGTGCCATCTTGGCTCACTGCCTCCACCTCCTGGGTTCAAGCAATTCTTCTGTCTCAGCCCCTCAAGTAGCTGAGACTACAGGCGTGCACTACCACACCCGGCTCATTTTTGTATTTTTAGTAGAGACGGGGTTTCACCATATTGGCCAGGCTGGTCTTGAACTCCTGAGCTCAAGTGATCTGCCCCCCTCAGCCTTCCAAAGTACTGGGATTACAGGCATGAGCCACCACGCCTGGCCCTTTAAACCAATCTTGATGGCTCATTACATACAGAGCTCATGCTCTATTGACCTGTAACTACGAGGCAAAATTTGCCCAGAAAATGGAGGTTCCTGAAAGATGATTGGACCTCCATGTATTTCAAGAAGCAATTTCAACCTCCGTAACTTCCAACAGAGACACGTAAGAAACAGGCCAAGGCGGGCAGATCACAAGGTCAGGAGATCGAGACCATGCTGGCCAATATGGTGAAACCTCGTCTCTATCAAAATACTATATATATATATTAGCCGGGCGTGGTGCCATGCACCTGTAGTCCCAGCTACTCGGGAGGCTGAGGCAGGGGAATTGCTTGAACCCAGGAGGCGGAGATTGCAGTGAGCCAAGATGATGCCACTGGACTCCAGCCTGGCAACAGAGCAAGACTCCATCTCAAAACAAAAACAAAAACAAAAACAAACAGAATGATAGAGAAAGACCTTCCTGAGGCAATATTCTCAATCTATGACCTTTTAAGATGCTACTCAAAAGATTTTAAAGCCAGGTTGTGCTGTAAAGGCATATAGTTCCTTTGTACTTGTCTTAAAGGATTAAGTGAAGTTAAACATAATGCCTCGAGATCCCGAAGCCTTTATGATGGACTCCATGAATTAATTTTTTCAAATCGCTTCCACTGTTTTGGCTGAAGATGTGTTGGAGAGCCTGTTCTGTGTCTCCTGCAAGCTGGTCAAAGGACATTTTGTACTGCCTCTGAACGGTCTCCATCAAGTCGCGGGAGACTCTATTGCAATTTAACACGTGGCAATTAATTCTCACAAAAGACTGTGCCTGACAGCTTAAACAGTGTTGTGTAAGAAGACAGAGTGCAATTTGGTGGTGTATCACTTTACAGTTGTGTTAGCATATTTTAATATGAGCCATAAATCTTGCAGATTCACCAACTCTCAGCTTCATTTATAAGCTTTCGTTTCTGGGAGCACGTCCCACAGCACAGTCTCACCTCCTTAGTGTTGTCACAGCTTTCTCTAGAACTTCACTTCAGAATTTGACAAGGTGTCCAAGATGAACCATCATCATGTTACAGAGCGGAACTTGTTACAGAGGAACATGCGAACCCACCTATTTATAGCTCTACCCTTTTAATAGTCACGTTCAGTACTATGTGGCCTTAACCTAAAGTTATTGATCTAAATGACCTAGCTCTGAACTGAGACTTTTCCCATTTTTAGAGTTAAATTATAATTTGTTGTAATCCATTAATACTTTAAAACCCCCCAATATATATATATATATATATATATATATATATATATTTTTTTTTTTTTTTTTTTTTTTTTTTTTTGAGACAGAGTCTTGCTCTGTTGCCCAGGTTGGAGTGCAGGCACAATCTTGGCTCACTGCAACCTCTGCCTCCTGGGTTCAAGTGATTCTCCTGTCTCAGCCTCCTGAGTAGCTGGGACTACACGTGCCCTCCACTCCACCAGGCTAATTTTTGTATTTTCAGTAGAAACCGGGTTTCACCACCTTGGCAAGGCTGCTCTTGAACTCGTGACCTCAGGTGATCCACCCACCTCTGCATCCCAAAGTGCTGGGATTACAGGTGTGAGCCACTGCGCCTGGTCAAAAACCCCCAACATTTTTAATAGTGGCATTGAGATGTAAAACATATCATACAATCACTTATTGAAAGTGTACAATTTGGCTGAGCAAGGTGGCTCACGCCTGTAAGCCCCACACATTGGGAGGCCAGGGTGGGAAAATCGCTTAAGGCCAGGAGTTCGAGACCAGTCTGGGGAACATAGCAAGACTCTGTCTATACAAAATAAATAAATACAATACAATAAAATAAAAAATTAGTCAGGTGGGTGCCACATGCCCATAGTCCCAGCTACTCAGGAGGCTGGGGCGGGAGGATTGCTTGAGCCCAGGAGGTTGAGGCTGCAGTGAGCTGTGATCACGCCATTGCACTCCAGCCTGGATGACAGAGCAAGACCCTGTCTCTGAAAAAAATTAAATGAAAATAAATAAATAAAATAAAATGTACAGTTCAATGTTTTTTCATACATTCACCAGATTGTGCAACCAGCAATAACTTTCTATCTGTATAGATTTACCCGTTCTGAACGTTTCATAGAAATGGATCACACAATATGTAGTTTTTTGTGGTTGGCTTATTTCTCCTATTACAATGTTTTCAAGGTTCCTCTATATTGTAGCCTGTATCAGTACTTCATTTCTTTTTATTGACAAATAATATTCCATTGTATGCATATATCACAATTTGCTTATCCATCAGCTGACAGATAGCACAAAATATTCTATAAGAAAAAATAGTGGCTCATACATAATCATGAAATATCTTGGCTATCTGTTACATAGGCTCTGCAGTAATTTTTAAACCCTCGCTGAAGTGTAATTTACCTGAACATCTGGGTATGAATTATGATACAGAACATGAATTACAGATTGTACAATGTTTCATTCAGGCTTTTCTGGATTAGTAGAGACTTTCCTCTGATATTTGCATACATCACACTTCCAACAGACTTCTGGTACTACTAACATAGCATGTTCTTAAAAGCCTGTCAGTGACGCTTCAGCTAAGTCGATGCAATATTTATCCTGTGACGTTTCAACAAGAGATGTCCTAAATAGCCAGGAACTTCCAGATCACCCAAAACGCAATCCACTGTCTAGATTCAAAGCTTTCCAATGACTGCCCAGCTCCCACCATGGAGAGGAAGTATTTGCAGGGAGTCTCAGGCTGCAGAGAGAGGAAGGGTCTAAAAGGGGTCCTTCTAGAAGCGAGGACTCACTGCCTATAAAGGACACCTGGGACTCATTTGCAAACATCAACTGAATCAATTTTTGCAGAGATGTGTAGCTCACTTGCCAATAATCATTTTCATGAATGATGCTATTTTACTGCCTGAAGATGAGCACTTTTATAACACTGGCCGTTGCAGCAATAGGGGCCACTGAATCGCCACCATTACAATGCGGGTGAACAGTGTCAACTGTTGTATGAAAGAATGGCAGCCTCAAAGCAGTTACAGGCTGATTGGAATAAGGGAAGGATTTAGAATAAAACGTTGTAGCATAAAATATAGAGGCAAGTGGGGCGTGGGTGGAGGGAATGAGTGGCTGTCAGACACAGGCATTAGAATGCCCTAGAAACTCAAGTGCCGCGTGTTCATGCTTGCTCTGCTAAACCAACACCAAGATATCATGTCTGTTCACTACACTGTGAATGCAGATGTTGTACTGATTGTCAGAATGGTGAACTGAAATAATGTATGAAAAAGTGCCTAAAACATAACAGGTGTTCTGTAAATGATCAGCTGAACCTGACGAGAGCTAAATATGATTCCAATTTTGCTTATGTCAAATAACAATAGAGAAATCCCTATTTTGCAAAATAATTTCCCAGTCCCAATTACTGTAATAACTTTCAAGCAATTTTCATACAACACAATCATTTAGAGAGACCCACGGATTTCACTAGAAGTTGTCATGTGTAGAACAGTCCATTAACTTATTATTAGGGTTCTAGGGACACATAGTAGACAGTGCAGACACAATTCCTGTTCTCTGTAAGGTGATAACCTCATGGAGGAGGTTACAGTTACACCTACCACCTGTGAATTGCGAATAAATATTTTTTGCATGTCCCTTGTCTATACAACTGAATTTTTACAATGTATTTCAAAATTCATGCACCCATATGAAATACGGTGATTTATTGATGAAGATTTTGAACAGTGGCTAGAAAATAGAGATTAAAGGGTTTCTCTGTTGTCCAATCAGTCAGGGCATGCAATTCTTCTTAGTGTCCAAGCACCATTGCTTTTCGCTCAGGTCCAGGGATCAGCTCTTTGTCTTCCTTATTGTCAAATGCCCCCTTCCTAACTGAGTCCATAACCCGCTTCATGAGAAAAAGGTAGCAGGGCTATTACCTAAACGCTATGGCTCTTCAGAAGCTGAGTGGACTGGAAGGTTACGGATTGTCTGGTCTGCAGTTCTGTAACACGGCTTATCTGATTACAGCATCGCTCATCGTCCACCGGGCTTCCAGTGACTCCCTCCAAGGCTGTTACTGGGCTTCATTAATGATGACCACAAATGAAAGTCTCACCCCGAATATGTAGGAGAATTTGAACAATGATTTGTTTTCTAATCAGGCTCACTTTTCTGTTTGGAATATTGCCACTGAAGCATGGAGCCACGCATCATCCAAACATGTACCTTTAGACTCCAACCCCTGCATTCTAGAATGTGATCTCTTCCATGCTGTCTGTAACTTGACTTTCCAGACAGCACCAGCAGCAAGGAGGATAGGTGAGGGGTCCTGTGTGGAGAGAGAAGAGTGGTTCCATTCCTGCAAGGATATCTGTCTTTTAGCTGGCAAAACGGGCAGCTCAGTGATGGGCATCAGGGAGGTTATTAATTGGAAGGGTCTGCTGGATTGGAAGGGCCCATTGACATCGGCATTGTGGAACAACAGTATTGAAACTCGTCCGTGGAGGAGACAGTCAGGGCACTGCTCGAGGACTTCCTGCCACATGCAGGAGTCTATGGACAGCAATTGAGGGTGCACAGGGAAAAGACCTATGCCACCACCCCCAGTGGCCCTCAGGTGCTATTGATGGGAGGTGGTCCCACAGTTGGGAAATGTGAGTGAAAACCTGGGCTGGCTTCACGAGTGTGTGACTTTGGTTTCATATAAATGGAATCGTACTACATGTGGTCTTCTGTGACTGGCTTCTTTTACTTGGCATAATACTTACTTTAATGCTTTATTGTCACTATCTTAAAATTTTTAATTTAGTTTACCTTAATTAATTAATTAGTTTTGAGACAGAGTTTTGCTCTGTTACCCGGACTGGAATGCAGTGGTGCCATCTCAGCTCATTGCAACCTCTGCCTCCCGGGTTCAAGCAATTCTCCTGCCTCAGCCTCCCGAGTAGCTGGGATTACAGGCACCTGCCACCACGCCCGGCTAATTTTTTATTTAGTAGAGATGGGGTTTCACCATGTTGGCCAGGTTGGTCTGGAACGTTTGACCTCAAGCAATTTGCCCGCCTCGGCCTCCCAAAGTGCTGGGATTACAGGCATGAGCCACTGCACCCAGCCAAAACGTTTAATTTTATCTTTTCATGTGTGTTTTGGAAGTGAAGTCTACTGGGGCAATGGAGCTTCCCTGTGCACAGTGGAGATATGCCAAGCGTCCAGGCCCTGAACAATGACCAGGCAGCCAGGGACACTGTGGAGTCCCCAGGTAGCCAGGTCAGGACCTGGGCCTTAATCAGTGTTGACAACAGGGGCTGCTGCAGCAGTGGTGATGGTGGCAGTGGCTGCAGCCATGAGAAAACGAGGGGCTTTGCATGGGGACAGCACCAGGACAAGGAGGTGGGGAACCGCTTGCCTCTCTGTCCCGGAGCCCATCCCTGCAGCGTCCACACAGATGCAAACTCTCTGGCTTGAACCCTGGGACAGGAACCGCAGGTGACTGGGCAGTCAACTTTGTCAGTAAATTATTACAAAAGAAAGGAATACACATGGGTATTACAATAAAGCGTACCAGCAAGCTCTTAGAATTTTCGGAGTGTGGACTCTCCAGTTTTTTAAACTACTGGACACTACCGAGCAAATATGCACAGGCTTAGAAATTCAAAGTCATTGCATTCAACTGTTTTCATAAGAAGCTTCAAATAAGCCAATAATTAATGAGAAAGACATTTTAAAATCAAATTTTCCATGTAAAAGTATAATTACAAAATGCATACACAAGTGTTTAAATTATATGAAATTTATGAATGCAATTTCAAATGATCTGTACAAATTACAGGAAATGTCAGAGGAAACCTTAAAATGCCAGTGTATAAATTTACATTTATTTGTTTGCTTTTTGTTTCTGAGATGGGATTTTGCTGTGTCACCCAGACTGGAGTGTAGTGGCACTGCCGTGGCTCATTGCAGCTTCTACCTCCTAGGCTCAAGTGATTGTGCAGTGTTTTTGTTCAGTACATGATGATACACTCCTGTGGTCCCAGCTGCCTCAGCCTCCCAAGTAGCTGGGACCACAGGAGTGCATCACCACGCTCAGCTAATTTCTTATTTATTGTAGAGATGGGGTCTCTCTATGTTACCCAAGCTGGTCTTGAGCTCCTGGCCTAAAGTAATCGTCCTGCCTTAGCCTCCCTAAGTGCTGGGATTACAGGCATGAGCCACCGTGCCTGGCCTAAATTTACATTTAAAATCACATTCAGATTTAAACAAAATTGATTTGTATGAAGAGGTAGGTCTTTTTTAGAAAAATCATTCTGTGAAAATCATCATCTCTAGATGTGCTAAAATGCGAATTTCAAAATAATTTACCAGAAATTTTTCCCCAAGCTGTCACAGCTCATAAATACTCTTAACCCCAGAAAGTTTTGTCCTTCTCAAATAAAAGTTAAAGTATTACTCAAGGCCAGGTGAGGTGGCTCACGCCTGTAATCCCAGCACTTTGGGAGGCTCAGGCAGGTGGATCACCTGAGGTCAGGAGTTCGAGACCAGCCTGGCCAACATGGTGATGCTCCATCTCTACTAAAAATACAAAAATTAGCCAGGCATGGTGGTACATGCCTATAATCCCAGCCACGCAGGAGGCTGAGGCAGAAGAACAGCTTGAACAGAGGGTGGAGGCTGCCGAGAGCTGAGATCGCACTACTGCACTCCAGCCTGGGGAACAGGGTGAGACCTCGTCTCAAAAAAAAAAAGTTAAAGTATTGCTATTTATCATATTATTAATACATAAAGTTATGACAGACGATGGAGTATTATTCAGCATTAAAAAGAAATGAGCTTTCAAGGCATGAAATGATGTGGAGGAAGCTTCAGTGCATATTACTAAGTGAAAGAAGGCAATCTGAAAAGATCCATACATACTGTAAACCTAAAACTGCTCTAAAAAAATATAGCCTAATTGAAAGGGGGCAAAAATAAGCAAAAGACCCAAACAGACACATAACAGAAAAAATATATACAGATGGCAAAATAAGCATATGAAAGAATGATCAACATCGTATGTCACTGAGAATTGCAAATTAAAACAACAAGATACCACTACACGCCTGGAGTGTGTGGCAAAAATCTAAACACTGACAATACCAAATGCTGACAAGGATGTGGAGCAACAGGGACTCTCGCTCATTGCTGCTGGAAATGCAAAATGGTACAGCCACAGTGGAAGACAGTTTGGCAGTTTCTTGCAAAATGAAACATACTTTTACCATATGATTCAGCAATCATGCTCCTTGGTATTTACCTAAATGATTTTTGTCCACACAAAAATCTACACATAGAGGCCAGGTGTGGTGGCTCACACCTGTAATCCCAGCATTTTGGGAGGCTGAGGTGGGTAGATCACCTGAGGTCAGGAGTTCGAGACCAGCCTGGCCAACATAGCGAAACCCTGTCTCTACTAAAAACACAAAAATTAGCCGGGCGTGGTGATGGGAGCCTGCAATCCCAGCTACTCAGGAGGCTGAGGCATGAGAATCACTTGAACCTGGGAAGCGGAGGTTGCAGTGAATGGAGATCACACCACTGCACTCCAGCCAGGAAGACAGAGAGAGACTCCATCTCAAAAAAAAAAAAATCTACCCGTAGATGTTTATAACAACTTTATTCATAACTGCCCAAACTGGAAAGCAATCAAAATGTTCTTCAGTAGGTGAGTGGATAAATAAACTATAGCACACCCATACCATGGAATGCCAGATTTTCACAAAGGTGAAATTTTCTGTATGTAAATTTTAGATCAATAAATCTAATTTTTTAAAAAAGTCTATATTTCCAAAAACATAACAAGTAAAAATAATTTTAAAGAAGAGAATAATAAATCATAACTGCAGACATTTCATATTTTACTTCAGGAAGCTATAATGAGTACAGATCATCATGGAGAAAACTATACTGTAAGGAAAATTTTGGTGGTTTTTTTTTTAAGACCTGATGCATTAAACTCATTTTGAATTCTTTTTAGGGATTTGAAGTTGTATTGTTGTATGTTCCCAAAGAGCATCCTAAACCTCTCAAACGTTTCAAAATAAATCAGTTTTAATGACTGTAATCCAAAAACATGTAATATTGTAGGAGGGATGTAGATTCCCACACGTTTGTATGGACTCCAAAATCAAATGGATAAAGGATAGGGCTGTGATAGGCCCCCCAGAGTGAGTGCCTAGACTGCAGTCTCAAAGTGAGTTTACACCAGAATGAGCGTGACTAGGAAATGGCAGAGCAGGCCACACTTCCCACCTATTTTGACAAGAGACTCAGGGACTCCTGGCCCAGTGACCACAGGCTTTGAGAGAGGGGATCTAGTACTGAGACCCCTGAGCTCCCTGCTGATGAGGGTCATTCCTTCTAACAGGGACTGCTGTAGAGGGGAAAGGAGCCCAACCAGAGGAGGAAGAAATCTGTGCATAGCTTAGGCAAGATCCAAGACGCCAGGCTGAAGATGGATGCAGCTGACAGCAGGTTAGTTTCTGTTCAGCCTCCTTTGGATGTCTTGGAGTCTTAGGAAAATGAGGCTGTAATCACCACCGCTACTGCCTTCATTTACAGTGTGTGTTTAATATGGGCTAGGCGTTGTGCTAAGCTTTTACGTGTATTATCTCATTTCATTCTTATAACAATCATAAAATGCAGTAATTTTCCTTATCTCCCCTGTACAAATAAAAAAGTGGAGACACAGAGATTAAACAGGTTGTCAGAGGAGGAATGCCCAGTCATTAAATTGTAGAAAAGGAATTCAGACATAGGCATTCTGACTCCAAAATATTTACTCGTAACAAGCACAAAAAGAGGTTAGTTACATAAAAAGCTGTATCTCAGAATTTCTATACAGAACTGCCAATAAAGGTAAGACAGCTTTAGGACCTCACCAGCGTAAAACACTGGAGGCGGAGAGGGAGGAAGTGGTGTAGTTGGGGGAAGATTTATTCCAGGAGGGCTAGTGATAGAGGAAAAAGAATGTCTTCATAAAACACCCCTGTGAAAATACACTCCACAGCCTTCCTGAACCCAGAAATGTCCAGCAATACGATGATACACACAGCAGATCAGGGGCCACTGCTCTGATTCTGACACTGTGACTCCACTGTGCCCTCCAAGTTGGCGTGATCCAGGGAAACACATGTGGTTGCACTGAGCTGAGATTGAGCCATTGCAATCCCGCCTGGGCAAGAAGAGTGAAGATTATTAAATGAGTCTTTTTCTTTCAGTACATTGAATATAACATTCTACTGCCTCTACTACCCATGGTTTTTGATGATAAATCAGCTTTTAATTTTATTGAGAAATTCTTGAATGTCATAAGTTGCTTCTTTCTTATTTTTAAGATTTTCTATCTTCACTTTTGATACTTACCCTGTGTCTAAGTGTGCATCCCTTTGAGTTTATTCTACTCAGGGTTCATTAAGCTTCCTGGATACATAGATGAATTTTTTGCTCTTCTTGCCCAGGCTGGAGTGCAATGGCACGGTCTCGGCTCACCACAACCTCCACCTCCTGAGTTCAAGTGATTCTCCTGCCTCATCCTCTCGGGTAACTGAGATTACAGGCATGCACCACCATGCCCGGCTAATTTTGTATTTTTAGTAGAGATGGGGTTTCTTCATGTTGGGTCAGGCTGGTCTCAAACTCCCAACCTCAGGTGATCCACCCATCTTGGCCTCCCAAAGTGCTGGGATTACAGGCGTTAGCCACCGAGCCTGGCCAAGATGAATGTTTTTCACCAGATTCGGTAAGTTTTCAGCCATATGTCTTCAAATAATTTTTCTTCCCCTTTTTCTCTATTTTCACCTTATGAGATTCCTATTATGTATATGTCAGTATGCTTGATGATGTTCTACATATCACTGAGGCTCTTTTCATTTTTCTTCATTTTTTTTTTTTAATTTAAGACCTTTATTAACAGGTGCTTGCAGTTTGTTGACTTTTTTGAAAAAATCAAGTTGTAAACTTTTATTACAAATTAAAAATGAAGTTCTTAAAAATCTCAATTTGACCAGCTATGAAACAATTTAAAAACCTTTAAAGGCGTATTGAGAAAAACCAGGCTTTTTTAAAAAACACATTTATTACTAAAAAGAGACGTCTTTAGGTAAAAATAATAAAAACCCCATGCTGCATAGATAATGCAGACGGTTCTATTTATCTGGTCAATGGGCAAAAAACAATCACTTAAGGTCTTCAGCTCCAATCTTTTGTTCATTTCTTATTGCTGGAATTCGTTTCTTCTTATTGCTGTATGACCAAACAGGATGAAGGTAGAGATGGTAAGCCGGCATTTCCTCAGCCCCGCCCTGCTCAACCTTGGCAGCGGACGAATTCTCAGCTGGTGGATCGGCTGCTTTTGTCTCTTTGCCATCTTGTGGTTTAGGGTTTTCTGGGCATCTGTATGTTTCTTAGACTGGATAATCTCAACTAACCAACCTTCAGTTTGGTGATTCTTCCTTATGTCTCAAATTTGCTGTTGAGACAATCTAATGACTTTTTCATTTTAGTTATTGTAAATTTTAACTCCAGGATTTCTATTTGTTTCTTTTAAAAAAGTAATTTATATCTACTGATATTCTCTAGTTTGTGAGATATCACTCTCATCCTTTCCTTTAGTTCTTTAGACATGCTTTCCTTTAGTTGTTGAGGACATATTTTAAATAGCTGACTTAAAGTATTTTTAGTAAGTTAAACATCTGGGCTTTCTGGTGGACAATTTCATTGATTGCTTTCTTCTTGCATATGAGTCATACTTTCTTGTTTCTTGGCATGTGCTGTGGTTTGAATGTGTCCCCTCAAATGTATGTGTTGGAAACTTAATCTCCAATGCAACAGTGTTGAGAGGTGGGAACTTTAAGAAGTGATCAGGTCATGAGGACTTTGCCCTCACGAATGGATTAACATCATTGTAATGGGAGTGGGTCCGTTATGATGAAGGTGAGTTTGTTATCAAAGTGAGTTTGGCCCCCTCTCGCTCTCTTATTCTCACTCTCCCTTGCCCTTCTGCCTTCTGCCACAGGCTAACACAGTATAAAGTCCCTTACCAGATGCTGTCACCATGCTTTGGACTTTCCATCCTTTAAAACCATTAGCCAAGTAAATTTCTGTTCATTACTAGTCACCTAGTCTCAAATATTCTGTTACAGCAGCAAACAATGACAGCATGGACTAAGATAGCATATCTTACAATGTTTGCTGAAAACTACATTTCAAGCTTTGTGCAATGGCAGTATTGTAGCCAATGAGGTTTATCCGAGGCACGATTATTGCTAATTGAAAACTTTTCCCAACACCCCACCATGACAACTTGAATTATAGTCGGCTTTGGCAATTTTCGACAGTCTCTATGGAGACGGAATTTAAAAAAAAAAAAAAAAAAAGGACCGGGTGCGGTGGCTCACGCCTGTAATCCCAGCACTTTGGGAGGCTGAGGTGGGCAGATCATGAGGTCAAGAGATTGAGACCATCCTGGCCAACATAGTGAAACCCACCTCTATCAAAAATAAAAAAAAATTAGCTGGGCGTGGTGGCATGCACCTGTAGTTCCAGCTACTCTGGAGGCTGAGGCTGGAGAATTGCTTGAACCCGGCAGGTGGAGATTGCAGTGAGCCAAGATCGCACCACTGCACTCCAGCCTGGCGCCTGATGGAGTGAGACTCTGTCTCAAAAAAAAAAAAAAAGATTACATTTCAAATAACACAATATGGCAACTATGGAAATCAGATTCTCTCCCTCCCTAGAGTTTGTCGTTACTGGTTTTGTGTATATTTTTGTTGTTTGCTTGTTTGTTTAGTGACTTCTCTGAATGAATTCTTTGTATTCTTTGTTGTGTGTGGCCACTGAAATTCCTGCTTAGTGAGCTTACTAGTCAGCTAATGATTACAGAGCTACTTCCTTAGACACCTGAAACCAATAGGCCTGTTGGTCTTTGCCAGTGGACCATCTGTGTATGTTGGGCACACCTTTAGGACTCAGTCAGGCAGCTGACAACTCTCCTAGCCTTCACTTCCTCATTGTGCAGAGGTTTGAGGCCAGCAGAGGTCAGAGCTGAGAGCCTTCTCAGATGTTTCTTGAGCATGCAGACAATGCTGGGCATGTGCACAGCCCAACGTGGCCTTGTAGGTTCCCAGGAATATGCAGGAGCTTTTCAAAGCCCCACTGACATTTCGCTCTCCAGCTTTTCCTTTTAAATGTGTTGACTAGCCTATTATTTGCCCCAACTGTTATCCACTGCTTTGGGAGGCTGCAAAGTTAAACAATGGTTTTAAGTGTTTTTGACAAATGTCCCCAGGGCATCAGGTGAGCTCAGAGTCAGGTCAAATAAAGACAGTCTTGTTAGTAGGGTCTCTCAGGGAACCACCCAGCAGGTGAAACAATGACAGTTCTCAAGGAATAAGCCCTTGAAGAACCCTAACCCACTTTGTCCCCTCTGGTGGCTGCCAAGCTGCTGGTTTTCACTGTGATTGGGAGGCTGTTTTCAAGGCTAATACAAAGCCAGAGAAAGGGGAATAGGAATAGGACAAGTAAAAATGCCTTAAAACTAGTTGTTCTTACCAAGATTCAGCTATTTTCTTGAGTAAATGCTCCTTGGATTGCTACAACACTTTAATTTTCAGATTTCTGAGAAAAGTTGCTTGTATTCATTTTTGCCATTTTCTCATTGCTTTCTATGGAAGAAAGAATTTTCAGAGTTCCTCACTCTGCTACTTTTGCTGACATAAACTCCCAGTAAGGTGGTGGGTGTGGTGGCTCATGCCTGTAATCCCAGCACTTTGAGAGACCGAGGCCTGGTGGATCACAAGCTCAGGAGTTCAAGATCAGCCTGGCCAACATGGTGAAAGCCTGTCTCTACTAAAATATAAAGAATTATTCTGGCGTGGTAGCTCATGCCTGTAGTCCCAGCTACTTTGGAGGCTGAGGCAGGAGCCTTGCTTGAACCTGGGAGGAAGAGATTGCAGTGAGCCGCGATCATGCACTGCACTCCAGCCTGGGCGATAGAGCAAAACTGTCTCAAAAAACAAAAACTCCCAGTGAGGAAATACTGGTCTAGTGAATGAATATCATCATATTCATCCCTGTGCTTCATGTTCCTTTCAATTGTCTTAACACTTTGTATTAAGACAGCTCTGTTTCTCTGGAGGTCCTGCTGAGACCTCTAGCTGTGTGCCACTAGCAATGACACCCAACACATTTACCATACATATTTGTGAGCACACTCTTCAGATAGCCTTCTGAATTATAATTGTAGTTGTTGTAAGTCATCTTGGAACAGTCTGCCCTTAAGGAACCAAAACCAATAAATAGAAAAAATTATCTCTCAATAGCTTTAATTAATTTTGTATCATTAGTTTTGCACTTTTATGCTCCTGTCACATAATTATTTGTAAATTGTATTCATAACTGTTTCTTAATTTGTAGTAATTTTATCACTCAGAGGATAATTGTTAATTCTTTTCCCTATAATTATCATGGAAGAAAACAGGGCTCTTTAAAACTATGAAATTAAATTGGAAAGGAATTTCAAACAGCCACACTTCCCTTTGCCCTGACGTCCCAGATGGTGTCTGCGGTTTGTGTTCATAGTTATGCAAAATGACAGATGTCAGGGAGCAAATATTTTCAGCATATTAATAAGAGCGAATGCACTGCCATCCTTCTGCATCGCAGCCATGCACTGGCACGAAATGCTGGTAACTCTCTCAGACAGAGCAGGCAAAAAGGCTCGGGTATGCTCCTGGATTGTGTAGTGTCTGGAGCAGTCAATGGAAAATCAAAACGCTGAAGATCTAGCACCTACTCCACCAGAGACCCACTGTGTGACTTTGGCCATGCTCCTTTTAGGAAACAGGCATGTGAACTAGTAAGCAGAGAAGTAAGACCAGTGAGCAGAGAGCAACATCTCATTGATCTCAGCATTGCCAGGGATGAGATAGGGCACACGCCACCATTCTCCAAATACCTGAAGCTTATTTTAAGCTCTGTCATGTTAATTTGTATCAATTTTGATGGAAATTTCTCTAAAACATATCATATAGTCCTATTGTTTCTTAAATTGAATGACATGGAACATAATTTCAACCTCCTGTTTAACCAACACAAAAAATACATAATAGGCCAGGCATGGTGGCTGACGCCTATAATCCCAGCACTTTGGGAGGTCGAGGGAGGTGGATTGCCTGAGGTCAGGAGTTCAAGACCAGCCTGGACAACATGGTGAAACCCCATCTCTACTAAAAATATTTAAAAGTTAGCTGGGCATGGTGGCTGATGCCTGTAATCCCAGCTACTTGGTAGGCTGAGGCAGGAGAATTGCTTGAACCTGGGTGGCGAAAGTTGCAGTGAGTTGAGATGGTGCCATTGCACTCCAGCCTGGGTGACAGAACAAGACTCTGTCTCAAACACACACACACACACACACACACACACACACACACATAAAATAAAACAGATGGGACAAATTGATAAATTTACTCCCAAACATATCAGTAATTACATTACGTGTAAATGGACTATCCATGTACTCTCTTCCCAACTTGACCACTGCCAAAATGGCCTGCATCTGCTGGAGGTGACATATCACTCTACAGAGGCCTCTGGGCTTATCTTCTCTCCCAGAGGGCTGAGATTTAGTCTGAGGATTTGCAGTCCTAGTAGTCAGATCCCACTGGCCTCCTCTGTTACGTGTTCTTGAATGACTAGGCTTTCTCAACACAGGACGCAGTGTTTCAGGTCTATCGCCGAATAGCAGAGTACTATGACTCTGCTACCTTCTAGGTGAGGGGTGCCCTACTACTCTCTGTTCAAGCCATGCTTCAGGTGGAGTGGAAAGGTGATGTGTCTAATTTTCAGATCCTCGGGCCTGGGAGCATTAATGATGACGGCAGCAACCTTAGTTCATTGATTTTAGCTCCCTCTGCTGTTTCAGCAACATGGATCATTAAAACAAAAAACTACAAAAGAAAACCAAACCAATAACAACAAAAACACCCCTAAGAACTCTTAAAGAGAGGAAAAGGAAAGAACTGATTTGGGGCTGGGAAGTTTTTAAAAAGAAGCAATCTTTATATGAAAAATGAAACAAGAGCATATGAAATACATTTTTCTAAAATAGCTATTTTTTCTTTCACTGTGTCTTTTTATCATTATTAAAAATTATGTTTGCATTAACAAATATTACCAATCTGATCATAATAATTTATGGCTTGGGGTTATTGATTTATTCTTCAACAAATATTTATGATCCCATTATGAGCATGGTGCATGGAGCTGGGTGCTGTGGGTATGCAGGTGAGAAAGAGTTGTTCAAATAATGCCCTTTAGCCAGGCACAGTGGCTCAGGCCTGTAATCCCAGCACTTTGGGAGGCTGAGGCAGGCAGATCATTTGAAGTCAGGAGTTCGAGACCAAACTGGCCATCATGGCAAAACCCCATCTTTACTAAAAATACAAAAATTAGCTGGGTGTGGTGGCATGCGCCTGTAATCCCAGTTACTCAGGAGGCCGAGACACGAGAATCGCTTGAACCAGAGAAGCAGAGGTTACAGTGAGCTGAGATAGCACCACTGCACTCCAGGCTGGGCAACAGAGTGAGACCCTCTCTAAAAAAAAAATACAAAAATTAGCTAGGTATGGTGGCACGTGCCTGCAATCCCAGCTACATGGCAGGCTGAGGCAGGAGAATCACTTGAACCAGGAGGTGGAGATTGTAGTTAGCCGAGATCACTCCACTGCACTTCAACCTGGGCGACAGAGAGAGACCCTGTTTCAAAAAACTAAAAAAAACTCTTTAATTGTATAAATCTGTATGGGTTTATTCCTGTTTTCATTGTCATAATCATTCCTTGGATAATAGATAAAATCATTAATGAAGATTAATGCAATTTACTGTAGATTTATTTTAAAAAAAAAAAACCCTTTAAAGTTTTGTCTCTGATCTTAAAACCATTACAGGCAGTAGCGTGAACCTTGAAAACAAACGGTCAAGTGACCTAAACTTTCTGTGCCTCAGTTTTCTTAGTATAAATGGGATGTAACACTACTTCATATAGGATTGTTGGAAATAATAAATGAGCTAAATCACTTTAAGTGCTTAGACTAATACCTGACACCTAGAAAACACAAAATAAATGTTAGTTATTATCTTCATTCATTTGTGAGTTCACTGAGTATCTACTGTGTCTTTCCTATTCATACAAGCAAACATACGATGACTTCATGCTTTGCTAATGGTTTCCAGCATTTCCAGCAAAATTTCTAAAAGACAAGTCTTCCATAATTGCCATCTCTGCTTCCCTACTGCTGGTTCTCACTTAAATCCTCTATCCTCTGGATCCTGGCTTTGGTCCCCTTCAGAACCTGTATTCCTGAAAGTACCTAAAGATCCCCAAAGTCCAGAAAGACATTCATGTGGACCTTCTTTGTCTCGAAGGCTAGCAAGCATCTGATGTCTGACATGTATTGTTCTAGTGGTTTCTCTGACATGGTGGTGGCAGAGTTCTTTTTTTTGTTTGGTTTGGTTTTTTTTTTTGGGGTGGAGTTTTGCTCTTGTTGCCCAGGCTGGAGAGCAATGGCGTAATCTTGGCTCACTGCAACCATTGCCTCCCAGGTTTAAGTGATTCTCCTGCCTCAGCCTCCCAAGTAACTGGGATTACAGGCGCCCACCACCACACCCAGCTAATATTTTGTATTTCTAGTAGAGGCAGGGTTTCACCACATTGACCAGGCTGGTCTTGAACTCCTGACCTCAGGTGATCCACCCGCCTTTTTCCAGCCTCTCACAGTGCTGGGAGAACAAGCATGAGCCCTCATCCCCGGCCCTCTTCCTTTCTGTGCTTGAGGAATAGCATCCATTTTCACAGAGTTAACCATCACCACTGGAGAGGGGAATAGAGCATAGGCTGCTCGCATGTGTTTTCCAACACCAACTGCTTCTCTGATTCTCAGGATACCAACTGGGTGTCCTACAGTTGAATTCCATTCTGACACTAACTTCAGTAGTTAGTGTCAGATTCCACAGCCCAGCACATCCATGTGCTCAACACCCTGGAAGTTCATCAACTTTGGTTTAAGAGTCTTCAGCTTCCAGTGAGTGGGGCTGAAAGTTATGCCCTCCAAATCACTTGGTCTTTCTGGTTACCAATTCCATCCTAAGGCTATTAAGGGGCCCCACCTTACGTCACCTCATTTGCATAACTTAAAGGTTGCTAGAAAGGGACTCTAGAACAGACAAAAGCCATTCCTATCATTCAGGAAATTCCAAGGGTTTTAAGAGCTTTGTTGCAGAAACCTGAGATGAATATATACATACACATACACACATATACACACACACATGCACATACACACAGACACATATATATATACACACATACTATTTTTTATTTGAGATGGAGTCTTTCCCTTTCTCCATTACCCAGGCTGGAGTGCAGTGGTGTGAGCTAAGCTCACTGCAACCTCCACCTTCTGGGTCCAAGCAATTCTCCAGCCTCAGCCTCTCAAGTAGCTGGGATTATAGGTGCACACCATCAGTCCTGGCTAATTTTTGTATTTTTAGTAGGGACAGGGTTTCACCATGTTGGTCAGGCTGGTGTTGAACTCCTGACCTCATGATCCACCCACCTCGGCCTCCCAAAGTGTTGGGATTACCGGCGTGAGCCACCGCGTCTGGCCAAATATATTTCTTGTTATACCACAGTGCAGAGTGAAAGGGCCCGGGTGTGAACTCAAGCACCATGACTTAGGAGCTGTGTGACTTCAGTGCCTTAAGTAATCTCCACAAATCACAGTTTCCTCATCTGTTAAATGGTGATAATAGTAAAACCTATCAAATAAGTCTATTGTGAGGATTAAGCAAGTTAACAAAAGCACTTAAAATAATACCTGCCATATAGTAAGTGGCTACAAAGTGTTTGGTCACTATCCACCACCAGTCCACTCCATTTTAAGATAACATTCTAACTCTTCTCTTGCTTTCAGGTTAAGTTCCCAAGGGCTTTCAAGACTCTCTACTTTGCAAAAATCCTAAATTCCGTATTATATACAGCAAGTAGTTTATTAAGTGTTACATAGAGATGAGACTGGCTAGAAGTGTCTTTCATTCTAAATGGAGATCTTGGGAAGCAGGGTGTGTGTGTGTGTGTGTGTGTGTGTGTGTGTGTGTCTATGAGAGTGCATATGTAAGGTTTACAGAACTCCACCTTCTGGAATACAAATATTTAGAAAGAACATAGCTAGGCTTTCAGTTTACCTATTGAAATGGGTGAGTTCCCTTATTCCTCCCACAGCGCATGTGGCTCGATTCTTACATGCCCTGATGCACAAACCCCTAAGGGCAGCATGCAGACAGGCAGGTGCAGAGGTCAAGGGGAGTGTTTTTGGGCTTCAACCCCATGGCAGCGTCTAGGAGTGAGTGTTTATGACTCCTGAAGCCCAAGTGGGCGTGCATTACAGTGCGCTCTTTCCGCTTTGCTGTCTGCAGATGGCATGCATTAATCAGCTTGATAGACCCTCTGCCTTATCAAAAGGGTAGAGGGCTTTCTGTATCCTGAGTTCTTGCCGAGTGGGCTGGAAAAATCATATCACACGTGAGCTCAAAGGATGAGTGCAAGGTGCTCTCAGCCAGATGGATGGGGAGCCGAAAGCGGGATGGAGTGGGAAGGTGATCTTCTCCTGGAGTTGGGCCACCCAGCGGCCAGACTCTCAGAATTCTGACTGCCCCCGGCCAAATTTCTCTCGGTGTCCATGTCATTCCGCCGTCACTGGTCTGCCAGTGTCTGCTGGTGTGTTCCTCTGCTCCTCTCCATGTCCAGCCACTTGTGTCTGTGCCTGCTAAGGTCTCGGGCTTCTATGGGCACAGGCTTGGGGGCGTGTCAGGCCAGAGTGGTCTTGGAAAATGCAACATTTGGGTGCAAAAACAGGAGAGCCTGTTCTCAGTTATGTCTGTGGGCACAGGCCCAAGGGTGGAGCCCTTGCCAGGGACCCTGCGCTTCTCTACCCAGCACTTTCCTGTCCCCTCCCATATCACTATCAGTAGAGTAATATATACAGATAAGTACCTAACCACTTTTGATTAGAGTGAGGAATGAAAATCTTTCCAAATTAGAAATTAATAAGAAATTGTTGGCAGAGATATTGAAATAAACTATGTTCCTAGTTACTGGTGGAATGTCAGTATTTCCATTATAAATTGTTGACTCAAATCCAGATGCTCCGAGACAGAGTTCACTGTGTTGCATTAAAGCCTCTGAATTCAAGGATGTGTGTGCCCTGATTCCTTTCAGGTTATTACACAGTTTTCCTTGAAACAGGGAAAAATTGGCTGATTCATTAAACTCGTCATGACATGATGCAAACTAATAAATTCAAAGACAAACCCATACAGGAAAACACTAAACATCTTCTTACACACCCACTTGGTTCATTTGCAGCCCCTTTTATGTACTCTGTTTAATTTATAAGGACTTTATAAGGACTCCTAGAATCTTTTAAAGGATCTGGTAGGAGTTTGTGTCTCTGTGTGAACAAAGTCCTATGCTTCCTTTATGACCCAGCTCAAGTTACAGCTCCCATTAATTTTGCTTAACCAGAAATCTTACGTAACTCCTCTTATGGACTATGTGTTGGTTCCCCAAAACTCATATATTAAAATCTTAACCCCCAATGTGATGGTGTTTGGAGGTGGGGCCTCTGGGAGGTGATTAGGTCATGAGAGTAGAGCCCTTATGAATGGGATTAGTGTCATTATAGAAAAGACCCCAGAGAGCTCCCTCGCCCTCTTTCTGCCAAGTGAAGATACAGTAAGAAGTCGGCAGCCTGCACCCAGAACAGAGCCCGCATAGGAACCCAGCCATGGGTAGGGTACCTTGATCTCAGACTTCCGGTCTCCAGAATGGTGAGAAACACTTTTTTGTGACTTACAAGCCACCCAGTCTACGGTCCTTTGGTATAGTGGCTTGAACTGACTAAGGCATTCCCTAGCCCGGTATTTCTACGGTTCGTCATAATCACCTATGAGTTTTGGGGAAAAAAAAAAATCCTAGGCCAGATTTCTAAAGATTCTGATTTCTATAGATTACCTGTAAATCTGGAATAGGCCCAGTGAGAGCTGCAGAAGCTCCCTGGGGACTGTGGTGACCGGGCAGATTTAGAAGCCACTGGTCTCAGTCTTCTGGTGCTTGATGGGCGTGTGTGGGATAAGTTTACAAATACTGAGCTCCCGAAGATCTGCTTTTCTGCGAACTATTTCCCTATCCACAAGTAGTGGGTCCTGAAGAGTTCAGTTTTGGAAGATGCCTTTCTTTTGGGCCACGGTGATGTGACCAAGAGAAGGCATCTGACATAAGCTGGGCCAGACTTTTCTCTCATTTTATTTGAATTGAGAGACTGAGCCTGAAAGAGCTGGGAACTGGGTCACTCGGAAGAGCATCAGACCCAAGGTCCACCTGCCCCTGCTGGGCCCCCGGGGCTTTTCGGCTTCCTGCCTTCTCTGAGGCCCATTTTCATCACCTCTTCCTGGAGTTTTGTGAACCAATCTGTATTAGTGCCCTAGGACTGCCATAAAAACTACCACCACCTGAGTGCCTTCAAACAACAGAAATGGATCCTCGCACAGTTCAGGAGGCCAGAAATCCAAGATCAAGGTGTTGGCTGGGTGCAGTAGCTCATGCTTGTCATCCTAGTACTTGGGAGGCCAAGGCGGGCAGATCACCTGAGGTAGGGAGTTCGAGACCAGCTTGGCCAACATGGCAAAACCCCATCTCTATTAAAAATCGAAAAATGGGGCGGGTGTGGTGGCGGGCGCCTGTAATCCCAGCTACTCAAGAGGCTGAGGCTGGAGAATCACCTGAACGTGGGGGGCAGAGGGTGCAGTGAGCCGAGGTCGCAGCACTGCTCTCCAGCCTGGGTGACAGAGTGAGACTCCATCTCAAAAAACAAACAAACAAACAGACAAGCTTGGCAGGACTGGTGCCTTCTGTTATGGAGAAACTGCCCCAAGAGTGTCCCCAGCTTCCTCCTGGTGTTGCCAGCAATGCCTGGTACTCCTTAGTTGCAGACACATCACTCCAATCTCTGTGGCCCTTCCTTTTCTTATTAGGACACCAGTCATTGTATAAAGAGCCCATCCTAAATCCAGGAAGGGTTCATCTCCAGATCCTTAACCAATTACAATTGCCGGAACCCTCTTTCCAAATAAGGTCAGGCCGAGGTTCCAGGTGGACTAAATTTTAGAGGGACACTATTCTATCCCCTACCTGCTCATTTGCTTGAATGAGCTGCCAAAGACAATATGCTCAAATCCCCAAAGAGACAGGGGACCTCTTTTCCCCTACATGGATGTCAGTCCCATATAGAGCTCAGGAGCCAGCTTGGGTGATGTGGTCACGCCTGGACTGCGTCAATGAAGGTGGGCTCTGAGTGGCCAGCCTGAGTCGCATGCTCATGTGCATTGGGGAAAGAGGAGTCACATGACTGACAGCTTCACCAGTCACATGGGATGGAGAAGGGCGTTTTCCCAAAGGGAAGGAATGCTGGGAAGATAAAATTGCAACCCCTCAATACCACCACGACTCATCTGGTTTCAGATTTGAAGGAAAAACAAAAATTGCAATCAACATTTCTATAGTTCATAAAATTTATAGCAAATTGGCTCCCAAACACCCTCTCTTTCCACAGACTTAGCAAGCTTTAGTTACAGAGTTCCTACTACCTATTAATAAAAGATAAAAATTCTCAGATAAAGTACTTAAGCCTTAGTCTCTCTGTCTCAAAATTGTTATCCATAGAATCAGCAGACTGTTCAAAGAAGTGATAGTTGTTCACATTGACATAGCACTTTGCACGATCATATCTATTATCAAAATCGATGAGCGCGATGACTCTGGGAGACAGGCATTGCTATTATCTCCATTTTGCGGATCTGGGAAACGGAGGGGCCGAACATGTAAGCCATTTGCCCGAGGTCACACGATCAGCTTGTGCAGAACCAGCCTCAGAATGCAGACCCGCCTGATGCCTGCACAGTCTCTGCCCTTATTATAATGGCCCAGTTCTAGGATGCCCTTGAAAGCCAGGAGAACACCCTGGAGAACACTTCGTCTTCCTCTCAACCAGCCTCTCCATGACACAGAATTGCTCTTCTGCTGGGAGATGCTATTACAAACGTTTGATCTCACAAACACGCTTTTCTTCCTCAGAAGCACAGATTCTCATTCAGAAGAAATGCAAAGCTCAGAGGTGTGTGGGAAAATCAATCTTTGCTCTCTTTTAGAAAAAAGAAAAGACGGTTAGGGAGCATCCATAGTGTCTTCTCTTCCTTCTAATAAGACACCAGGTCTGGTGCGGTGGCTCATGTCTATAATCCTAGCACTTCAGGAGGCCGAGGCAGGCAGATCACTTGAAGTCAGGAGTTGGAAACCAGCCTGGCCAACATAGCGAAACCCCGTCTCTACTAAAAAAAAATACAAAAATTAACTGGGCGTGGTGGTGCGTGCCTGTAAGCCCAGCTACTCAGGAGGCTGAGGACGGAGGAGCGCTTGAACCTGGGAGACTGAGGTTGCAGTGAGCTGAGATCACGCCACGGCACTGCAGCCTGGGGGCAGAGCAAGACTCCATCATAAAAAAAAAGTATGGCTCCTTTCTCTCTGCAACTTTGAGGACTGAAGCTTAGGGTGATGGGCTTCGGTCATGACAGGAGGGACTTGTCGGGACCTGGGAAGACATCTGTGTGTGGATGTGTTTAACGGGCATATGCGTGTGTCATGGCATGAAGTAATAATGCTAATTTCCCCACAGTGTGATTAGTTCCCAGGCAAAACCAGAAACCAGACAGCATTTCTTCACTACCTGCAGCATTGCAGGAAATTCTGTTATCTGCCTCATTCCAGGCCTCCTGAACAATTGAAAAGGAACCCCGGAGGAAGGGTGGAGAAGAGGGTTAATTTTAGGTGTCAACTTGGGTAGGCCAGCCATGGTACCCACATACACCACCTGCGTACCCAATTATGTATCTGATTTTACCCAATGGGTATCTTGATTGTACCCAATTATGTATCTGATTTTACTATTGTTCTTTTGTGCTGCTGTCATGTATGAGATAATGGCATCTGTTCCTGTTAATGACGTAGGACAAACATATATATACTAACTGTGTGCACAATAAAGTTGCTGTTTAAGCATTGCTTACTCAGTCCTCCAGACCCCGCTTGTCTGTCTTCTCTTTTTTCCGCGCACTCCCCTATTCAGGTTGGGACCCTCTTGCTGGGCAAGAGTCCCCGGCAGACGTGCCGGCCTCTTGGAAACCCAGAGCCATGTTGGCCAGGCTGGTCTCAAACTCCTGGTCTTAAATGATCTGCCCTCCTTGGCCTCCCAAAGTGCTGGGATTACAGGCAAGATCCCTGCGCCCTTTGTTGCTGCAAAGGTTTGTGGGGTTTCTTGTTTTATTTTCCTTTTTGTTTTTTGAGACAGGGTCTCACTCTGGCACCCAAGCTGGAGCGCAGTAGTGCAATCTCGGTTCACTGCACCTCCGCCTCCTGGGCTCAAGCGATCCTCCCACCTTGTCCTCCCAAGTAGCTGGGACTGCAGGTAAGCATCACCACACCTGGCTAGTTTCTGTATTTTTTGTAGATGGGATTTCCCCATGTTTCCCAGGCTGTGCAAAGGTATCTTAAAGATGAAATGAACGTTTAAATCACTAGACTTTGAGTAAAATAAATGATCCTCTGTCATGTGGGTGGGCCTCACACGAGCAGTTGAGGGCTTTAAGAGAAAACTGGCTGAGGTTCCCCTGAAGAAGGAATTCTGCCAGCAGACTGTCTTGGGATTCTACCTGCAGCATCAATGCTTCCCCGGGTCTCCAGCCTGCCAGCCTACCCTGAGGACTCTGGGCTCACCAACAACACTGTGTGAGCCAATACCCTGGCACAAATCTCTGAATATAAATGTCTACGCATCATATTGGCTCTGTTCCCTCCAGCGCATCCTTGCACACACACTTCTGGCTGCCTCGTGATGCCTGCGTTTTCCCTCCAGTGTCCACACGGCTGTTTTGTTTCTCCGTCACCCACCCCCGGCACATGGGTTCTGCTGTGTCTTTTCTCTTCCCATGTAGCCCGGTCCTGCTGAGGACAGGGGTCATTTTCACACATGCTGTCATTTTCTCAGGTCTCTCCGTCCCCTGCTCAGATACACTCTGCCTCTTGAGCTGTCCTTTAGCTGATGGCTACCACGCACCGCTGGCCTGTGCTCCGCTCACAGGGATGTAGGCATCACAGCTCCTCCTGGCTTCCTAACTCCTCTCTCGTGCACATTTCTAGGGGAAGCCATCATTTCTAATTACCTTCAGAGGTTATCATCAAAACCTCCTTTCTGAAAGAAAAATGAGTGCATTTATACAGTAAGTCCTCATTTAACATCATAGGTAGGATCTTGGAAACCGTGACTTTAAGCAAAGTCCTTGAATAACAGCAGGTCCTTGAATAATGTTGGTTATAATGTTGATGAGGGAAAAAAATAGTGGTTCCATTATACATTGTTTTGCTTAAAGTTATATTTTCCAAGAAATTATCTATTACATTAAATGAGGACTTTGTGTATATTCAGATGAATTATTTTCTGAGTCTGTAGAGCATGTGAATTCTGATCGTTCAGTTATATGCCTTAGTTTTAATTCTGGATATGCTAATCCTCGTGTTAGGTTCACCATCATTTGGAAACCAAAATATCGGAACCCCTATAAGCAGCCTAGGGATCTCACATTTAGTTAAATACAACTGGGAAGATATTTTATTAATAACTGTTTAATCTATTATCACTTATCAGGGAAGCATATACCAGCTCTAATCTTCAGGAATAAATGATTTTCACCTCCCCTCTTTTCTGTGAAATGCACAAATTGCCTTGAGCTCTTCTTGGTATTTGAGCTACTTTTCTTTTGAGGGTGACGATCTGTTCCTTTACTACAGTATTTAAAAACTTGTCCTTGGAAATGAACCGAGAGACCAGGGAAAAATGCAGTGAGCCTCCTCTTTGAGGATGACACAGTCAGTATTTGTCTTTACCTCCCCTCCCTAGCTCCCAAAATCTGACAAAAAGGGTACACAATCTATTTTCTTAAGAGAATAAATCCATTCTCCATCACAGAGCTGGAAAAGAAGAAAGACTCAGCATTAAATCAGAATTTGGTGGGGGAGGGTGGTGTAGATTTCTGGAATGTTGGAAACAAATGGCCTAACTTATGAAGAAACAAGGCAGAGCGTTCCACCATTAAACACAGGCATTGTCAGAGGCTTGCCATCCTTCCAAACACAGCCCCAGAGAAACTCAAGCGTAGGGTCCACGGTAACAAACACAGACCTTAGTTAAAAGGCTGATTGCGGGTTGTCCTTCCTCGCTGCCACTTTGCATGTAAAAACTGGAAAACATAAACTTCAAGGAGAGATGTGTGTAAAGGATACTAACAGTCAAAGAAATACAAATGGCCTTTATGCACATAAAAAGATGCTCAAACTGTCTAGCAGTCTAGTAGATAAGAGCAAAGAGAATGACAACAATATTCCATATTTTACTCATTTGACAGCTGATACTATCCTGTTTAAATGTTTGAGTGAATGGTCTCTTCCCATGTAAGTAGGAACCTACCCTGTTGGTAGTAATCTAAAGGTACAGTTTCTTTTTTTCTTTTTTTTTTTCTTAGCTGCTCCAGAGCTAACCCCTAGACAGTGCACCCAGAGTGAATCTAAAGATACAGTCTTTTGGGATAACAATTTGTCACCATCTAACAAAATATCCCATGTCTTCATACAGCAATTCTTCTATAACTTCACAGAAATATTGACAGATGCCAAAGACTATAAGTGCAGGACTATACCACGTAACATTGTTTGCAATAGCTAATAATTAGAAACAATCTATAGAGAAATGGATAAATTATGGTTTATTCATAGTAAGAAATACTATGTTTAAAAGATCTGATGTGGAAAAACCCTCAAGATATATTGTTATAAAAAATAAGCAATGTGCCCCCTGGATTATCCTAGTGAACCCAAGGTGTCCTTACCAGAAGGGGGTGGTGGAGTTAGGGTCAGACAGAAGATGTAAGGATGGGCGTAGAGGTCAGAGAGGCGAGAAGATGCTTTGAAGACTGAGGGGGGGCCTTGAGCAAAGAAATGCGGAAGCCGGAAAACGCAAGGAGACAGAATCTTCCCCGGAGCCTACACCACTTTGTTGTTGTTGATTTTCAAACAATTACAAACATACTGAAATTTTCAAGAATAGTAGAAACTTTTTTCCTGGATCATGTGAGAGTAATGCTGACACAATGCCTCAACACCCTGAATTCTCTAGTTTGTAATTCCTACAAAAAGAGATTCTCCTACACAAGCAAAAATGCCACCAGAAAAATCAGGAAATTAACAATGAAATCTTCCTACAACCAACTCTACGGATTGCACCCCAGTTTCTCCAATTGCACCAATAATATCCCTTAAAACCAAAGGATCCAGGGCAGGGTCTCCTGCTGCGTTCACTGGTCATGTCTCTACTCACCTTCAATCTAGAGGCTGTCTTCTTATTGCCTTCTGTCAGGTGGTACACGATTCTGATTTGTCCATTTCTGCTGAAATCAACTATGATCACTTGATTAAGATGGTATTTGTCAGGTTTCTCTACTGTGCATGATTACTTTTTTGGAATCAGTAAGAAAACATGAGACTATTTATATATCACCTCCCTCCCTTCTTTCTTTCCTTCCTTCCTTCCTTCCTTCCTTCCTTCCTTCCTTCCTTCCTTCCTTCCTTCCTTCCTTCCTTCCTTCCTCCCTTCCTTCCTCCTTCCTACCTTTCTGTCTGTCTTTCTGTCTTTCTTTCTCTTTCTTTTTCCTCTCCTTCTTTTTCTAGCTCTCTCACCCAGGCTGGAGTACAGAGTGGCCCGATCTTGGCTCACAGCAGCCTTGACCTCCCTGGGCTCAAGCTATCCTCCTGCCTAAGCCTCCTGAGCAGCTGGGACCACAGGCATGCACTACCACACCAGGATCATTTTCGTATCTTTTGGAGAGACGGGGCTTCATCTGTTGACCTTGTGGGAAGTACCATGTTGGCCAGGCTGGTCTCGAACTCCTGGACTCAAATGATCTGCCCACCTCAGCCTCCCAAAGTGCTGGGAATACAGGCAAGAGTCACTGTGCCCAGCCTGTTCTTTTCTTAAATAATACTGTTTATGTAGAACTAAGTATGAAATCATCCAAATTTCCTATTATCCCAAATTAGATTAAGATAATTACTGTTGGCTGGGAAAGATAGTATTACATATGGTTTCATTCCTTTACTGTATAGTCCACAGAAATTGAGACTTAATCTTCACATTCAGTGGAAAATAAGAGAGAATATGTTCAGATGACAATGAGAGAAAGTCAGATTACACTTTCAGACAAAATGACATTAAATATATTTTGACATTGAAACAAGTGACCAAGTGCAGTTAAGGAGTTTCCTCGACTCATGATCTTTATAGAAGAGTCAATGTAGCAAAACTCAGCTGTTCAACACGTGCTCAAATAGCTTCTGTAAAATGCTTAACTTTAGAATATAACCATATCAGGATTCTCTGGAGAAACAGAATCAACAGGAGATATACATGTGTGTGAGTGTGTATGTATATACAGACACACAGAAAGACAGAGAGAGAGAGATTTTAAAGACTTGCTAAGGTAATTGTGGAGGCTGGCAAGTCTGAAACCCCTAGGACAAGCCCACAGGTTGGAAATTCAGGCAGGAGTTGATGTTGCCGTCTTGAGTCTGAAATCTGCAAAGCAGGCCAGGCAGGCTGGAAACTCCGCGTTTCTGTGGTGCAGGCTCCAAGCAGAGTTCCTTTTTCTCAGGGAAAGCTCAGTCTTTGCTCTGAAAGCCTTCAGCTGACTGGATGAGCTCACCCACATTCTAGAGGATCACCTACTTTGTTCAAAGTCAGCTGACCGCACATGTCAATCACATCTACAGAACCTTCACAGCAACATCCAGGTCAGTGTTTAACCAAACAGCTGGGCCCCACAGCCAAGCCAAGTGGACGCATAGTGAACCCTCACCATAACGATCGCTGTTTTCAAAGCAACATTGATTTACTTTCACAATATTAAGTCAAACTTTATTTTTCCTATGCACTGTTTAACTGGCATTGAATTCACTCTTAGGTCCTAATAAAGTTTTACTAACACACACATACAAATCTTATTAGAAAATTGATTTATACATGTAGGAAAACACATTTATTGCATTATTTTGGAACAGTTTTAGTTTTTGCATGATCTTTTCTGTGGTCATATATTGAATTTTCTTTGATGATTTTCACTGATGTAAGCTATTTGGAGGAAAATATAGATTATTATTATTATTATTATTATTTTAAAGACGGAGTCTCACTCTTCAGCCCAAGCTAGAGTGTATTGAGAAAAGTGTATCGGCGGGGTATTGGGAAAAGTTTGCAATTAGCAATAATCGCGCCTTGGATAAGCCTCATCGGCTACGACACTGCCACTGTGCAAAGCTGAGAGAGTGAGCCTTTTGGTGCAGGCTGGCACTCACAGGCAGAGACGCTGCACATCAGTCTCCACCCTCAGCCTCTGCGGAGGGAGCCTGGGTCCGGCTAGCTGGACGCATACAGCTCTGGACTGCAAGAGGAGGCCTTGAGCCCCTGCCCCCACTCAGTTGGGTTCCTTTTTTAAAGAGCAAGCCCGAGTGGCTTTGCCAGGGGGAACAAAATGTCTGCTTGGGCATCGGGCGGGCTGGGCCTGGGTGACCGTTGTTCAGGCAGTTCGCTCTCTGCAGTGCCTGCTGCTAGCACCTGTTGACCTTGTGGGACGCTCCATTTGGGCACAGCCCCTCCTGTGGGGGAAGGGGGAGCTTAGGGCCCCATTGAGATTGTTGCCGGGCAACCCACATCTTCAGGGTCGGGCTGTCCTGTTTGTCTTTCCACAAAGCACAGCTTTAATAACATCTAGATTGTCGAGGGAACATAAAACTGGGCTTGTTTTTTAATCCCCTCTCTCATCATCGCCCAAAGATGTTACTGATTTGAAGCAATTTTTAGATGATCTGTGTGCAAGAAAAACCACAGGGACAGCCAGGCGTGGTGGCTCATGTCTGTGATCCCAGCACTTTGGGAGGCGGAGGCAGGCGGATCACCTTAAGTCAGGAGTTCAAGACTATCTGGCCAACATGGTGAAACACTGTCTCTACTACAAAATACAGACGTTAGCTGGGCATGGTGGTGCATGCCTGGAATCCCAGCTACTCGGGAGGCTGAGGCAGGAGAATCGCTTGAACCCGAGAGGCAGAGGTTACAGTGAGCCGAGATCACACCACTGCACTCCAGCCTGGGCAACAGAGCGAGACTCTGTCTCAAAAAAGAAAAAAAAAATCCTGCTAGGACAAATATCTCATAAGCTGATGCTGAGATGATATTGTCACAAATTACCAGTGGCCTCAACGGAGTGTGGTAGTTTTACAATTTACTGTTTAAATAATCCAATAAATACAAACTACTTAAGTGGTGTAGGTTCAATAACTCCACGAAACTCTTTAATTGTTTAATCATTTAGGGCTACATTTCATTATTTCGTCTCTATTATACTTTAATCCGTCCTCTATCAATGCCATAGAAAACCTTCCCTCTAGACCTGTGTGTCCAGTAAGGTAGGCACCAGCCACGTGTGGTTAGGTAAATGAAAATTACAATTAACTAGTTAAAATGAACAGTTCCTCTGTCATCCTAGCTGCATTTCAAGCAGACACGTGTGGCTGGTGGCTACTTTATTGGGTAACACAGCTAAAGGACACTTCCATCACTGCAGAAAGTCACACTGGATAGCGTTGCCGAACTTTGGCAGGAAACAGTCTTGAATTGTCTGGTGTCCAGGTCTCATCAAAAGCTTATTTACACCAAAAATGGGCAGAACAAAAAAGGGGAAAAAAGCATGTTTAGGAGAAGCAAAATTTGTGGACTAATTGGTGGAAGGGTGCCCATCTCTATAAATTTACTTGAGTTTTAGCCTTGAATCAAGCAAGCCCACAGCAGTGTTTCTGGATCACAGAGTCTTAGTGCTCTATAAAACTGTTTTCGTGGAGCCACATTTTAGGATTTTGTCCAAGAACTCATTAAGAAATAACCCTGTGGGCCGGGCACGTGGCTCACGCCTGTAATCTCAGCACTTTGGGAGGCCGAGGCAGGCGGATCACGTCAAGAGACTGAGACCATCCCGGCCAATATGGTGAAACCCCATCTCTACTAAAAACACAAAAATTAACTGGGCATGGTGGCAGCTGTGGTCCCAGCTACTCGGGAGGCTGAGGCAGGAGATTTGCTTGAACCCGGGAGGCGGAGGCTGCAGTGAGTCAGGATCGCGCCACTGCACACCAGCCTGGTGACAGACCAAGATTCAGTCTCAAAAAACAACAGCCGGGTGCGGTGGCTCACGCCTACAATCCCAGCACTTTGGGAGGCCGAGGCGGGCGGATCACGAGGTCAGGAGATCGAGACCATCCTGGCCAACATGGTAAAAGCCCGTCTCTACTAAAAATACAAAAATTATCCAGGTGTGGTGGCGTGCGCCTGTAGTCCCAGCTACTTGGGAGGCTGAGGCAGGAGAATCGCTTGAACCAGGGAGGCGGAGGTTGTAAGCCGAGATCATGCCACTGCACTCCCGCCTGGGCAACAAGAGCAAAATTCCATCTCGAAAAAAAAAAAAGGTGAATATATGGGAAAATACAACATGAAGAGTGTTAGTAACTTCTTTATACCTTTTTTGCAATTGTCCGTGGTCTGAAATTACTTCAAAAATGAAAAGGAATAGAATAAATAACCTTATGAAATCCATTACTATACTTGTGGGAGGCATAAACCTCTACATCCCAATTGTGAAACTTCGGATGAGCAAATTCTTACAATCAAAAGCTATACAAGCTTTAATTTTTTCCAAAGATTATGTAGTTTCACTTTTTGCCTGTTAAAAGTACGAAACTGTTTCCCTTTTATTCTTAATGCTCAGAAAGCTCAGGGCTAACTCTAGTAGTTTCTGTAGTTTCTAGCTACCTATATTGACCATGCAGGACCCTATAGAAAATTCTTTGTGGGCTGGGTACAGTGGCTCACGCCTGTAATCCCAGCACTTTGGGAGGCCAAGGTGAGTGGATCAACGGAGGTCAGGAGTTCGAGACCAGCCTGACCAACATGGTGGAACCCCGTCTCTACTAATAATACAAAATTAGCTGGGCATGGTGGTTCATGCCTGTAATCCCAGCTACTCGGGAGACTGAGGTGGGAGAATTGTTTGAACCTGGGAGGCAGAGGCTGCAGTGAGCCAAGACTGCACTACTGCACTCCAGCCTGGGCGACAGAGTGAGACCCATCAAAAACAAAAGAAAGAAAAAGAAAAAGAAAGAAAGAAAGAAAGAGAGGAAGAGAGGAAGAAAGAAAAGAAAGAAAGAAAAAGGAAAGAAAGAGAGAGAGAAAGAAAACACTGTGCTTCCTACATTTCTCTAGACCTGGTACCTTTGTTTGTTTATATCTTTTCTTTTCTTTTTTGAGACAGAGTCTCACTCTATTGCCAGCCTGGCATGCATGGCATGATCTCGGCTCACTGCAACCTCCGCCTCCCGCGTTCAAGCAATTCTCCTGCCTCAGCCTCCTGAGTAGCTGGGATTACAGATGCCTGCCACCACACCTGGCTAACTTTTGTATTTTTAGTAGAGATGGGGTTTCATCATGTTGGCCAGGCTGATCTTGAACTCCTGACGTCGTGGTACACCCGTCATGGCCTCCCAAAGTGCTGGAATTACCAGTGTGAGGTACCGCGTCCAGCCCTGTATCTTTTTCTTTCTTTTTTGTTTTTGAGACAGGATCTTGCTCTGCTGTCCAGGCTGGAGTACAGCAGTGTGACGTTGGCTCATTGTAACCTCTGCCTCCTGGGCTTCAGTGATCTTCCCGCCTCAGCCTCTTGAGTAGGTGGGACCACAGCCGTGCACTACCACGCCTGGCTTGTTATAGTTCATCTGCACAAACCCTCAGCGGACCAAGGCAGGGCAGGGGATGCACAGCAGCGTCTTTGTGCTCAGCCTCTCTGTGTTCTAGACTCTGTACTTTTCATCCTCTGTCTTACTTCATGTGCAGCAGGTCCTCAAATAATGGTGTTTCATTTGCCGTCCTCTCCATGTCTGCACGGGTTTTCTCCTCAGACGCCAGGTTCCTCCCATGTCCCAGAGCTGTTCCCATGAGGTTCACTGGTGAGTCTTCACGGTCCCAGTGTGAGTGTGACAGTGGGTGAGTGAGGGTGAGTGTGGGTGTGTGGGTGAGTGTGGCTGTGGTGTGGGTGTGACGGTGAGTGTGGGTGTGGTGTGAGTGTGACAGTGGGTGAGTGAGGGTGAGTGTGGGTGTGAGCGTGGGTGAGGATGAGTGTGGTGAGTGGAGGGATGAAGGAGGGTGTGGGTGTGGGAGAGTGTGGGTGTGTGTGACTGAGAGTGCGAGTGTGGACGACTGTGAGTGAATGTGGGTGTGAGTCTCCCTAGAATAGAAGGTGTCCTACCCAGGGCGGGTCCCACCTGGTGCCCTAAGCTGCTGTGAAGGACTGTGTGGCCACTGGTGACCCTGAGCTGGAATAAACAGGTAAGACTTTATCTGACTTGTTTCGATTAATCCTTCTTAAATGTGTGAACAGCTCACATTTACTCAGCGTTTAATATGAGGGGTATTGTGGTCTTTATTTAGAAGTTTGGTGATAATTTTGTGACCAGAAATTATAGCTTAACTCTGGCTTATATCAGTGTGTAAGAAAATGTGTTTGCTTTATATGTCGTTTTGCTTAAAGTCAGTTTCCAAGAACAATTAAGTGAGGATTTACTGTACATGAAACCCCACCAGGTGGCGACTCACGCTCCTGTTGCCTCGTTAGGATGGGCACACTAAAGCACAGAGAAGTTAGGGCGCACACTAGCTCACCAGCTTAGAAAGCGGTGGCTCACGCCTGTAATCCCAGCACTTTGGGAGGCCACGGCAGGGGGATCACAAGGTCAGGAGTTCGAGACCAGCCTGGCCAATATGATGAAACCCTGTCTCTACTAAAAATACAAGCCGGGCGTGGTGGCAGGTGCCTGTAGTCCCAGCTACTCAGGAGGCTGAGGCAAGAGAATCGCTTGAACCCAGGAGGCAGAGGTTACAGTGAGAGCCACTGCATTCCAGCCTGGGAGACAGAGTGAGACTCCATCTCAAAAAAAAAAAAAAAAAAAAAAAAAAAAAAAAAAAAAAAAAAAAAAAAAAAGAAAGAAAAGAAAAGAAAAAGAAAGCGTGAGAGCCAAGGGTGGAACCCAGGCAGCCAGTGCTCTTAATAGACTGGAACTGGGCTGCCATTCAAAGGTGAGGATCACAGAGGGAGGGAGCTCACTTTATGTTTGCACAAAGATCTCAGCACAGAGTTGACTGAGACAAAAGTTAAACAGTCTTGAAAATAAATACATGTCCGCATTATACTGTTACATTTTTTTTTTAGGCAGCGCCTTGCTCTGTTGCCCAGGCTGGAGTGCAGTAGTGTGATCTGGGCTGACTGCAGCCTCACCTTCTTCGGGCTCCAGTGATCCTCCCACCTCAGCCTCCTGAGTAGCTGGGATTACAGGCATACAACACGACACCTGCTAATTTTTGTATTTTAGCAGAGACGGGGTTTTGCCATATTGGCCAGGCTGGTCTTGAACTCCTGGGTTCAAGCGATCCACCCACTTCGGCCTCCCAAAGAGCTGGGATTACATATGTGCACCACCACGCCCTGCCTATGGTAACATTTTTAAAATTAGCATGTGGAAATATATAAAATAAGAATTTTAGCAAAATAAAGTGTATTTTTCCTGAAATTTTCATATAAATAATTGAAACCCATTACATTAATTTTTTTGGTTTTATTTATTGGTTTATTTATTTTTACAGAGTCTCGCTCTGTCGCCCAGGCTGCAGTGCAGTGGTGTGATCACAGCTCACGGCGACCTCTGCCTCCGGGTTCCAGTGATTCTCCTGCCTCAGCCTCCCGAGTAGCTGGGACTACAGGTATGCAGCACCATGCCCAGCTAATTTTTGTGTTTTTAGTAGAGATGGGGTTTTGCCATGTTGGCCAGACTGGTCTTAAACTCCCGGCCTCAAGTGATCCACCCACCTTGGCCTCCTACAGGGCTAGGATGATAGTGTGAGCCACCGCGCCCAGCCCCTATTACATTTATTCATGATGCTCTCATGTACGATATCAGAGAAGAACTGGGTCAGGAAAGGGGGGACTTCCAGGCTAGAAAAATATTGTTAGGGAGTCACAGATAAGGCAACAGACGTTAAAGGAGTAGGAGAGCTGGCTGTTTCCCTCTGCTACTGTTGTGTAGGAGAATAGACCAGTTTAGATCTAGGAATCCCTCAGTATCCACAGAAGATTGGTCCCAGGATCCCTTCAGAAGCCAGAATCTGAGGCTGCTCAAGTTCCTCACATAAAATGGCTTAGTATTCACCTAGAACCCATACACAGCCTCCCATATACTTTAAATCCTCCCTAGATGCCTTATAATACCACATATGATGTATTACTATGTAAATAGTTGTTATATTCTATTGTTTAGAGAATATTGACCCCCCAAAAAATGTCTGTACATGTTCAGTACAGACGCAATTTTTTTTCCAGTATTTTGGATCCACAGTTGGTTGAATCCAGCAATGCAGAACCCATGAACGCAGAGGGCTGACCACATATATATAAACAACAAGCTTAAAAACTGTCTGCAGGGGAGAGGCTGAGTAGAGAAATGTGCTCTTTAGGTCCAACACTAGTGCCCACCAAAGAGAATCAGAACAGCAGGAGTGGGCCGGGCGCCGTGGCTCACGCCTGTAATCCCAGCACTTTGGGAGGCCAAGGTGGGTGGATCACCTGAGGTCAAGAGTTGGAGACCAGCCTGACCGACATCGTGAAATCCGGTCTCTACTAAAAATACAAAAATGAGCTGGGCGTGGTGGGGTGTGCCTGTAATCTCAGCCGCTCGGGAGGCCGAGGCAGGAGAATTGCTTGAACCCGGGAGGCAGTGGTTGTAGTGAGCCAAGATTGCACCTCTGCACTCCAGCCTGGGCGGCAGAGCAAAAACAGCAACGGAAAAAAAAAAAAAGGAGTATTTACTAGCTGACCTGGAGGTCTTACACGCCATCCCAGACTGGCCGGGCCCAGCTAGAGTCCCCGGGGCCTAGGCAGGAGGCCGCCTGCCTAGAGCGGGGATGGGCTATGCAGAGGCTGGCTATAGGCATCTGGCTCCATTTTCTCAGCATGCATTATACCTACCACCTGGCTACAGCTAAACAAGCGTGGGTTCTTCCCATGAATCTAGCTCATAAAACCCTGTATTTGCCTTCATAAAAGCTACTGTAAGTTGTAATTATAAGCAAATGTCTTTTGACTTAGCTTTTAACCCAACAGCTTGCACAGATCCATCAAATAAATTAACCAAAGAACCAAAGAAATTAACGTAAGGGCCGGACGCAGTGGCTCACACCTGTAATCCCAGCACTTGGGGAGGCCAAGGCGGATGGATCACATGGTCAGGAGTTCTAGACCAGCCTGACCAACATGGCGAAACCCCATCTCTACTAAAAACTCAAAAAATTAGCCATACGTGGGGTGCATACCCGTAATACCAGCTACTTGGGAGGCTGAGGCATGAGAATTGCTTGAACCCAGGAGGTGGAGGTTGCGGTGAGCCAAGATCGCGCCATTGCACTTCAGCCTGGGCAACAATTGTGAAAATCCGTCTCAAAAAACAAACAAACAAAGAAATTAACATCATGAACAGAGGTTGGGCACAGTCAGGTTTAGGGTGACCAGCTTGTTGGTAATTTTCTCATTTTATCACTGAAAGTCCTGTGTACTGAAACCCCTCAGTAGCCTTACTATTGGGTGGTTTATCTTGACTGCGGGATAACTGCTGGTACACATGGCACCTTTGTGCAAACTGGGAAAAGGAGACCCATCATTTTGGCAGACCAACCAGGAAAAGGTTTTCTTCGTCCACGCTGAGAGTGTCTCAAGCCTGGGCACACAGCTCAGTGATTCACGTGTGCTCTTGAGCAAGTACAATCACACAGGATGACCTTGCTTTGCTGGCTTCACAAACTCTTGGTCCGGAGCTGAATTTCAGCCTATGGTCATATTTTTTTTAGGCCTGTTTTTTTTTTTTTTTTTACAAATATTAAGCACCAATGTGTAGAACTCAGGAGAGTCTACAATAAAAACACAACTTTTATGCCAGGTGTGGTGGCTCACACCTGTGATAGCAGCACTTTGGGGGACTGAGGCAGGTAGGTCACCTGAGGTCAGGAGTTTGAGACCAGCCTGGCCAACATAGCAAAACCCCGTCTCTCCTAATAATACAAAAACTAGCCAGGTGCGGTGGCGCATGCCTGTAATCTCAGCTACTCAGGAGGCTGAGGCAGGAGAATCACTTGAACCCGGGAGGCAGAAGTTGTCGTGAGCCACGATCACGCCACTGCACTCCAGCCTGGGTGACAAGAGAGAAACTCCGTCTCCAAAATAAATAAATAAATAAAGATAAAAACACAACTTCTGGTTGCTCTTTAAAAGATCTAGTAATATTCTTCCACGGCAACAACAGGCTGGAGTCACACAGCAACTACTAACTTTGCACTCCGCAAATCACAACACTCCCCATCAGCCCTGACTGTCACTGACTTGGAGGCTAACTAGAAAGTCTTCATTCCTTAGTGCTTTGGGTTGTTTTGTTCTCTAAACCAAACCTGCTTATGTCTTACGACAGCCCAGCCCCTGTAGGCTTTGGTTTTTGTCTGTTTGAGACACAGTCCCGCTTTGTCACCCAGGCTGGAGTGCAGTGGTGTGATCATACCTCATTGCAGCCTCAAACTCCTGGTCTCAAGCGACCTTCTTGCTTCAGCCTTCCAAATGCCTGGGACTATCGGTTGAGCCATTGTGCCTAGCTCCCTGTCGGTTTTTTAGCGCTCAGTCCCTGCTACGCTCTGACTCTGCATTGATCACAAGGTGAGACCGTAGCAAGTTCAAAGCTTACAGCCTCTTGGCTTAAGCCAGAAAGCAAGAGCTTTCCTTGGAGTCCTGCCAAATCTCACTGCATTCTACCATACCACTGGCTCTTAACAAGTTCAGACCAAACCTGCCTTGTGTTTTTTCTTTGTTTTTAGATGGAGTTTTGCTCTGTTGCCCAGGCTGGAGTGCGATGGCGTGATCGCGGCTCACTGCAACCTCTGCCTCCGGGTTCAAGCGATTCTCCTGCCTCAGCCTCCTGAGTAGCTGGTGTTACATGCCCGGCTAATTTTGTATTTTTAGTAGAGACAGGGTTTCACCATGTTTGTCAAGCTAGTCTAGAACTCCTGACCTCAGGTGATCCACCCGCCTCGGCCTCCCAAAGTGCTGGGATTACAGGCGTGAGCCACCGCACCCGGCCCAGACCAAACCTCCCAACAGCGCATGAATGCTGTGTTTTTGCACTTCCATTTGTTTGCAGTCTCAGATTTTTCATGCATGTCTTTAGGGTTCTGGTGGCTTGGAGGGAGGATATCTACTGTGTTTGCGTTTAGATTTCAGGGACCATAGGCTTCTAAGAGAGCGTTGCTCCTGAGCCATGTCTTGAGGAAGGGGAAGGACCAGAGGAGCAGATTAGTACTTCAGCTTGAGGGCCAAGGGAGAACCAGCTGCACACAGCGAGGAAGAACAAGCTGCTCTGGGGCTCCTTCAGACTTTCCCGGCTGTCTTTCTCCCCCTTTCCGTAGAGGCTGATGCTATTTGTGATGTCCATCTTCCATAAACTGTCAGCCAGAAACACCTGCTGAAATAAAGGCCATCTGTTCTGAATGCTGAATGCGAGGTTGTTGGGATCTCCCAAGAAACACACACACAAAAGTGAACTTCCTCGAAGGAAGCCAGGCCTGACATGGACCCTCTGGGGCTTTGCCAGCCCTCGGCCTCCAGTGGATGTCAGGAAGCAGCGAAGACAGTGTTGTGGCTTTCCCAGGACACTGTGACTCCCATCTGGTAGAGGTCATGCTGTGTGAGCCGGTGTGCCTCTTTTGATTCAAGGGAACATGCTTGCTTGTCTGCATTGTAGCGAGTCCCCAGTGAAGTGAAACGGCAGATCTTCAGAGGCACGAAAATGCCAGCTGCTGTGTGTAATGGAAAGACGCAGCAGCCTGGGCGAGTCAGGGGCAATCCAGAATGAATGGATCCAAAGTGGAGCTTCACTGTGCACATCAGCAGAAAGATGGGCAGCGAGCTGGAGACAGGTGGGAGACCAACCAAGGACTTCCATTTTTGTTATTTGAGAGATACTAGAGCTTGTTTGTTTGCTGAAGGGAATGGTCCAGTAGATAGAAAACGGTGATGCCGGGCTGGGCTTGTGGCTCACTCCTGTAATCCCAGCACTTTGGGAGGCCGAGGTGGGTGGTCAGGAGTTCGAGACCAGCCTGGCCAAGATGGTGAAACTCCGTCTCTACTAAAAATACAAAAATTAGCCAGATGCGGTGGCAGGTGCCTGTAATCCCAGCGACTCAGGAAGCTGAGGCGGAAGAATCGCTTGAACCCAGGAGGCGGAAGTTGCAGTGAGCCGAGATCGCGCCACTGCACTCTAGCCTGGGCTACAGAGCAAGACTATCTCAAAAATAAATAAATAGAAAGTGGTGATGCGAGAGAGAAAGGGTTGACTTGCGGAAGCCTTCGAGAACGTTCGAGGCAATGGGATTTAGAACCCACGTGAAGATGTGGGCCTCGGGGAAGAGCAGAGGCGTTTGATTCTGAGCACCAGGGAATCGAATATGGGTACTCCTGTAGCTTGGAGGTAACTCATGTGCTGGGCAGATGAGTTACTTAAAGCAAATAGTTTTCCTCCAAACATAGAGTGCACTTCATCAGAGGCTTTACTATGAGTTTCACGGGGAAAGGGGACATGCATTTAGGATATGGTTGAGAGAGGCAGGTAAGGGGATGGGATCTGAAGTGGGAACTCTGGGTTTCACTGTAGCACGTGGGCTCTGAGTGTCTATGGAACACGGATGCCGGACAGGGAAGACAGGTGGGAAACGGAATTGCCATTCTTTACAGTTTGACTTAGGCTGGCTATGGTAGCACTGCAAGTTCTGAGTTAATGACTCTTCACCAAAATTTTAACTTAAGTGTCCACAGATCTGCCTATTCCTGATCCAAGCTATAAATCCAAGAAACCAAATTCTGTTGAGCCAGTCAATGAAGATCAGTTTCAGCTGGGTGCCGTGGCTTATGCCTATAATCCCAGCACTTTGGAAAGCCAAGGTGGGCGGATCACGAGGTCAGGAGTTTGAGACCAGCCTGGCCAATGTGATGAAACCCTATCTCTAATAAAAATAAAAAAATTAGCCAGGCGTGGTGGCACATACCTGTAATCCCAGCTACTTAGGAGGCTGAGACACAAGAATTGCTTGAACCTGGGCAGCAGAGGTTGTGGTGAGCCACGATTGTGCCACTGCACTCCAGCCTGGGTGACAGAGTCTCATTCTGTCACAAAATAAATGAATAAATAAATATCGCAACATGTCAGTTAATAGGGTAGCAAATAAAAAAAAGAATTACAATATAAGTGCAGAAATCGAATATATTTTTGTTTTTAATCACTGAGTCAATGCAGAAGTAGTGTCCTGATTTCAAGCATCATACGGTTGGAAAGATAGGTACAGCTCAAGTGGGAAACATTGCACAACAAATTCTGCAGCTTATTAAGAAACAGGAGGCTTGTCGGGTGCAGTGGCTCACGCCTGTAATCCCAGCACTTTGGGAGGCTGAGGTGGGTGGCTCACCTGAGATCAGGAGTTCAAGACCAGCCTGGTCAACATGGTGAAACCATGTCTCTACTAAAAATACAAAAATGAGCCGGCCATGGTGGTGGGCACCTGTAATCCCAGCTACATGGGAGGCTGAGGCACAAGGATCACTTGAACCCTAGAGGCAGAGGTTGCAGTGAGTTGAGACTGTGCTGCTGTACTCCAGCCTGGGTAACAGAGAAAGCCTCAGTCTGAAAAAAGAAAGGAAGGAAGGAAGGGAGGGAGGGAGAAAGAGAGAGAGAGAGAGAGAGAGAGAGAGAGAGAGAGAGAGAGATAGAAAGAGAGAGAGAGAGAGAAAGAGAAAGAAAGAAAGAGAAAGAAAGAAAGAAAGAATAAAGAAAGAAAGAAAAAAAGAGGAAGGAAGGAAGAAAGAGAGAGAGAGAGAAAGGAAGGAAGGAAGAAAGGAAGGAGGGAGGGGAGGCTTAAGTAAAATGGCAGGATTTAGCTCTATATTATAGTTTGCTTCATTTTATAGGTGGAATAAATACAATTTTAAAGAGGTTATTTGGTGACAGTGGAAAGTGGTCAGGTTTTTTTTGTGTGTTTTTCTGTTTTTTTTTCAGTCTCAGACTGGACTCTCTAGGACGCTTGCCCTGTTAAATGGGTTGGTGCCAGAGATGAAACGCTTTGGACACTCCAGCTAGTGGACTGTTAGAATTCGCCCGACTGACTCCCTGCCACCTTCGGCCCAAGCTAAGCGCTGTTCTGGGTACATTCAAGGTCATCTGATTTGATTCCATTGAAACCCTCACCAGCATTGAAGTCGAGCAGCAACTTAAGATTTAGAAAAGTGGTTTTCAATTTTTAAAATAGATCTCACAGTAGATTTTATGTCACAACTTAGTACTTAAGCATACACTTATTCTAAAGCAAGCCAAAAATGTTTCATAAACAGTCTCCGCTCTTAGAACACACATTGCATTCTAATAATATATTCTATTCAACTCTGTTCTGTTCATTTAAAAAGATGTTGCTACAGGCAGGGCGCTGTGCTCACACCTGTAATCCCAGCACTTTGGGAGGCCAAGGCAGGTGGATCATGACGTCAGGAATTTGAGACCAGCCTGATCAACATGGTGAAACCCTGTGTCTACTAATAATACAAAAATTAGCTGGGCGTGGTGGCGTGCACCTGTAATCCCAGCTACTCAGAAGGCCTAGGCAGGAGAATCGCTTGAATCTGGGAGGCAGAGGTTGCAGTGAGCCGAGATCACACCATTGCCCTCCAGCCTGAGCAACAGAGTGAGACTTGGTCTCAAAAAAAAAAAAATGTTGCTAAAAGTCTACTACATTGATTGCCAAAAATCCAGTGCGATCTCGGCTCACTGCAACCTCTGTCTCCCAGATTCAAGCGATTCTCCTGCCTCGGCCTCCCGAGTAGCTGGGATTACAGACGTGTGCCACCGCGTCCGCTTAATTTTCATATTTTTAGTAGAGACTGGGTTTCACCATGTTGACCAGGCTGGTCTCAAACCTCTGACCTCAGGTGATCTGCCTCCCTTGGCCTCCAAAGTACTAGGATTACAGACGTGAGCCACCGCACCCCGCCTTAGATTGAATTTTTATCCACTAATAGGTTATGAACCAGCCTGAAAAACACAGGTTTAGAAAATGTATTTTTCTTTTTACAGAATTGGCTCTGGAAAGAAAAAAAAAAGAAAAAGAAAATGTATTTTTCTCTATTTTAATCATTTATGTAGTAGAATAACAGCCAAGATTTTATAAACTGAAAACATCTGATATTAATATCCAAGGACATCTGATTAGAACAAAGGTGACAAACGTATTTATTTTAAAAATAATAACTACCACTTTTATTGCCTACTCTTATAGTATGAGGCTTTTTACAAACATTTTCTTAAATTCCTGCAACAACCTTGTAATTTAGGGCACTACCCTTCCCATCAAGGAATGGCAATGCTTCTGTACATCACAGAGGATGGCCAGAAGTAACAAGACTTCAAAGAAGACGACCAAGCAAGCGAGCAGATGGACTTGCCACAGCGCGTGGGTGCTGGCCGTCGATGAACCTTGGTGGATCCGAGCGAGACGATTCATCACTCTCGGCACAGCAAAGGACAGCAGCTCAGCACTGCAGAGCTAGGTCTCCTGACCCCAAGTCCCATGGCACAGGCCAGGCTCTGTACTTTTGATAGCAAGTGGTGACAAGCCAGTCTCCACCACGTGGGGCGAGCAGTGGAATGGCAGTCACGCTCTAAGGCTGCCTCTATGATTAGCTACACAAATGGCTACTGGTCAGAGGGTGGTGGGGGCTTTGCAGCTTGGCACAGTCTGCAAAGACACACAGGGTCCCAGGGCCTGGGGTGGACTGACTCTCTCAACAATTCCTCATTTTATAGTGAAAAGACATCATTTTCTTTTTTCTTTCTTTCTTTTTTTTGAGACTGAGGCTTGCTCTCTCACCCAGGCTGGAGTGCATTGGTGCGATCTCGGCTCACTGCATCCTCTGTCTCCTGGGTTCAAGCGATTCTCCTGTCTCAGCCTCCTGAGTAGCTGGGATTACAGGTGTCTGCCACCATGCCCAGCTAATTTTTGTATTCTTAGTAGATACAGGGATTCACCATGTTGGCCAGGCTGGTCTCGAACTCCTGACCTCAGGTGATCCGCCAGCATTGGCCTCCTAAAGTGCTGAGATCACAGGCGTGAGCCACCGTGCCCGGCCTAAAGACATCATTTTCTTAAATCTACACAAATAATGTGGCAGGGTGTCCATTCTCATACATTCCCCTTACTCTGATGCAAATGCTTTTTTTTTTGATTGCTTATCTAATCTGGTGCCTTTGACCTGATGATTATGGGCAAGTAATGACACAAGACTTTATCCCCGTACATGGATCATTTCACACAGGCAAGCAGAGACATGGCAACAATGTCTAGAAGTGGAATTTCTGGACCAAAGGCCTTTTGTGATTTTGATGGATATTGCTGAATTGTCCTTTGTCAAGGTTGCATCAATTTACACTCAAAACAACTTGAGATGACCCGTTTCCTCACACCTTTGATATGTCACCAAGCTATTCAGTCTTCGTCAGTCTCACAGGAGAAAAACAGACTCTCCCTGCAGTTCTCATTTCTCTTATTACCTGGGTGTGTCCTTTGTTTAACAGTAGTTTGCATTTCCTTTTCTGACAGTATCACATCTAAGAGGTTTTGTTTTATGTGTAAGTATACTAAAAGTGCTTTTTCTTAGTTTTATTTATGCCATTTTTTTCCAAGCACATATTTTTTTACTTTTATGTCATCAAACGTAGCATTTGCTTTATGGCTTCAGAGTTTTGTTTCATATTTTGGGAAGGTCATCTCATCCTGAAACTTTTTTTTGAGACGGAGTCTCGCTCTGTCACCAGACTGGAGTGCAGTGGCCCGACCTCGGCTCACTGCAACCTCCGCCTCCCCGTTTTTTGTTTTTTTTTAAGCGATTCTCCTGTCTCAGCCTCCCAGAGTAGCTGGGACTACAGGCTCGAGCCACCACACCCAGCTAATTTTTGTATTTTTAGTAGAGATGGGGTTTCACTATGTTGGCCAGAATAATCTCCATCTCTTGACCTTGTGATCTGCCCGCCTTGACCTCCCAAAGTGATGGGATTATAGGCATGAGCCACCATGCCCGGCCCTGAAACTATTTTTAAAATCTCAATTTTCTTTCTTTCTTTTTCTCTCTTTCTTTCTTCCTTCTCTTCCCGTCCCTTCCCCTTCCTTCCTTCCTTCCTTCCTTCCTTCCTTCCTTCCTTCCTTCCTTCCTTTCTTCCTTCTCCTCTCTCTTTCTCTCTCTCTCTTTCCTTCTTTCTTTCCAGGGTCTTGCTCTGTTGTCCAGGCTGGAATACAGGGGTGTGATCAGAGATTCACTACAGCCTTGACCTTCCTGGCTCAGGCAATCTCCCACCTCAGCCTCTTGAGTAGCTGGGACTACAGGTGTGTGCAACTGCACCAGGCTAAGTTTTAAATTTTTTCGTAGAGATGGGGGTCTCACTGTTTCCCAGTCTGGTCTTGAGCTCCTAGGCTGAAGCAATCCTCCCATCTTGGCCTCTCAGAGTGCTGGGATTATAAATCCATTTTATTTTAAAAGTTTTATTCATCTCTCTGAATTTACTTCACAGTAAATTGATGAGCCTTGGTGGATTAAAGCGAGATGATTCATTACTCTCAGCACAGCAAACGACAGCAGCTCAGCATTGCAGAGCTAGGTCTCCTGACCCCAAGTTCCATGGCATAGGCCAGGCTCTGTTCTTTTGATAGCAAGTGGTAACAAGCCAGTCTCCTCCGTGAGTGATGCCAAAGGTGAGAGAGGAGTACCTTTTCTTTTTTCCCCGAGTGGCTATGCGGTTGTCCTATACATTGGA
>PVKP010018207.1:0-44668 GCA_004027715.1 Plecturocebus donacophilus | reverse complement strand
GACTCCCAGGTGTTCCAGTCGCCTGTTGAAAAGGCGCCGGGATCTGTGTGATTTCCCCTGCGGGGACACACTGCGCAGGCTGAAACAGCGGCGCTGAGATTCGTAGCGCTTTTTTGCCTGGGAATCTCCTGGGCTGGCTCCCTGATTCAGTCCCCTTTTTAATCCGCCTTCCCGTGGCTCCACTCGCCAGTTAAAAGGGCGCACAGACCAGTGGATTTTGTGCGGAGAACCGCCGCGCCGGGGCACCGGCAAAGCAGCCGGCGCCGGCCCAAACAGCCGCACTGGCCCAAACAGCCGCACTGGCGACCCGTGGGGCTGCTCTGCCTGGGGATCTCCTGGTCTGGGGGTAATAAAAATCCGTCTGGAAATGCGGTGTCCACTCACCCTCTGCACTTTCACTGCGAGCTGCAATCCTGAGCTGCTCCTATGCGGCCATCTTGGATCTCAACATGAGTATTCTTGACAGCAAAATGATTTTAATCTTTTAAGATTCTGTAAGTGATACTCCCTCCCATAATATCCTAATTTTTGCTGCAATGGGCCACTTTTGTTTCCAGGGATTTTGGGGGTCAGTATTTTATTTTGAATATACATGCCAGCTATAACTTGCAGTTGACTTTCTCCTAAACCCCTTCATTATAGAATCAATTTAAAAACATGTATTAATTAAAATGTGATGTATTTCTGATTATAAAATCAACACAGCATTTTAAAACATGAAAAAAATCTGTAAAACACATAGAAAAAAACATCCATGAATTTACTATCCAAAGATAAGTATGTATATTAATATATATTTTTTCATCCTGCCAGTCTTTTCATATGTGCGTATTTTGCATAGCTCAGTTTATAAGGTATGAAAAATTATCATTATTTACCTTACCCAAGCTTTCTCTTGGTCATTAAAAATCCTTGACAATCATAGTCTTAAGTACAAACTTTGGCTCAGTAACTACAAATAAAGTTTCTAAGTGGTTCCCACCTACATGATCCTTTACCCAAAAAAGGAAGACTGACATAGGCTAAGACAAAGGGCATAACTTTGCCAAGGGGCACAGTTTTAGGATCAGAAGTGAAGCTGTGACCAGGCGCGGTGGCTCATGCCTGTAATCCCAGCACTTTGGGAGGCCGAGGTAGGTGGATCACGAGGTCAGGAGATCAAGACCAGTCTGGCCAACATGGTGGAACCCCATCTCTACTAAAAATACAAAAATTAGCTCAGTAGGGTGGTGCACGTCTGTAGTTCCAGCTACACCAGTGGTTGATGGAGGAGAATCCATTGAACCCGGGAGGCAGAGATTGCAATGAGCAGGGATGGTGCCATTGCACTCCAGCCTGGCAACAGAGTCAGATTACATCTCAAAAGAAAAAAAAAAAAAGAAGTGAAGCTGTGAATGTCGCTCATTCTGCAACTATATTTTAGTAGTTTTATTTTTGTATTCATTGTTGTTTTTAAGTTACCATTCTTGGCTTCTTTTATTCCTGCCTCTGGTGTGATGATAATGTCTTGGGGATTCCTTTTATCAAGGAGAAGGGAAAAGCCTTCTGACAGCTGAGTGAGGATCTGGATAGAGCAGGGCAGGTAGCAGGGCTCCTGAAGTGTCCAGGGGGCAGTTTGGCCCCAGGGCCAGAATCTATAGAGCTAGATCCACATTCTCACTGCAAGTTTGTGGATCTACCTGGAAAAGCCCTGCTGGTGATTACACCAAGAAACTTATGGTGTCTGCAGGTAGCTGTTGAAGGTCCCTGGAAGCTGTTCATTATTTCTCCAGAGAAAAATTAAAACTGTCTTCTGTTCTACGTAAAATTTATAGGTGTTTTCTCCTCCCCAGGGTCCACGTCCTTAAAGATCTCTCCTGCACAATCTTTGCAGTTTAAAAGGAATCTAGTTAATGGCTGTGCATAGCACAGTGGCCATTTCAAATGAGTGTTGAGAAACACATCCCTCTGGGCCAGTGCTGAGGATCTGACACAGCCCTTTGGGAAGCCAGGCCTGTTCTCTCCTGTCTGGAAATAGCTCTACCTGTTAGGTCCCTGCCTCATTTCATCCTCTGGGGAACCAGCCTGGACATTCCTTCATCAAAAGGGGTTTCATGTGTGTTCCACTCTCCTTTCGGAACTCCAGTCCTCATGGTACCTACGCAGTGAAGAGAGAACCCCAAATGTTTGGAGGGAGTAAACAACACACACCTGCCTTCTTATTGAATGATTTCCAGCACTTCCAGTAGTAACTAGGTCGTAACCACACAATTCGCCCTTCATTCTGATAGAGTATTTTTTCTGAAAAAAACAGGATTCTATGAAGTAATCATAGTTTTAAAACTAGATACGGGCTGGGCGCAGTGGCTCACGCTTGTACTCACATCACTCTGGGAGGCCGAAGCAGGCGGATCACCTGAGGTCAGGAGTTTGAGACCAGCCTCGCCAACATGGAGAAATCCTGTCTCTACTGAAAGTACAAAAATTGTGGTGGCAGACACCTGTAATCCCTACTAGGGAGGCAGAGGCAGGAGAATTGCTTGAACCTGGGAGGTGAAGGTTGCATTGAGCCGAGATCGGGCCACTGCACTCCAGCCTGGGCAACAGAGCAAGATGCCATCTCAAAAAAAAAAAGATATGGTAGGGGAAAACTGTCCTGTGAACTCCATATTCTAGTTCCATCTCACAGATAAATATAATGAAATGCTGTGTCCACCTACCTAGTTTTTATGGTTCCTCTTTCTAAGGACTAATTAAGTAATGAAGTGCAATAAAGGACAAGAAAAAAACTCTAGATTATTCTTAATTCTTCTCTATCTTGGGAAGGGAGATTTGAGATAAATTTCTTTACTACTTATCAATAGCACTATTCTAGTAGATGTTAGGATGTTTTCAGCAGATTCCAAAGTTTCTTATTTTGTAAGATACTTGTTAATAATTGCTAATTAGGTTGACTATAATCCAAAGAGGGGGAAAAAGTCCTGTAAGTTTGACACATGGAATAGCAACTCTTCTCCTTATTATTACATTTCTGAGAAAAGCTCACTTAAATTTCATTCATTCCCACTAAAAACATACATCTAAAACAATCTATGGCAATGCGCTGACAATCCGTCACCCTAAAGAAACTTCTTCAGCTGTCAGTGGGTGCTATGGAAAAGAAATCGACCAAATACGCTAAACATGGGCACAGAAGGTCTTTGCATTTGTGAATTATGATTTATTATTTACTAAAATATTCATATTTAGAAGTTAAAGAAATGTATAGAAACATAAGCATTTTAAATATCTTCTTAAAACTCAAAAATAATGAGGGATATGAAGCTCTGACGGCCCAGTGAAAACCTCTGCCCCAGCACATTTGAACCATCTAACCTCTCAGGAATGAGAAAAATGAATGCAAGAGAATTCCCTGCTACTGTTCACATATGCATACATAAAGTATATGCATAACTTTTCCAGGCTTCAATTGTCTTAAAGGAGACTAAGCTTTAGTTTTTCTCAAATGTTCCGGGCTTATAAGTTATAGAATCAATATCTTGATCACAGCCCTGTTTCCTGATTCAAAACTCAGTCATGGATGGATGGATCACTCTCAGGAGGCTGAGCTACTGAGATTACAAACAAGAGGCTGACATTTGTGCATGAGCTGGACATCCTATAAATCCCATAAATATAATTACAATAAAGCATATGGATTTATGAAAGAGAGAGAGAGAGAGAGTGAGAGAGAGAATTTCAGTATCAATAAAAGACCTTTCTGATAGATGTTATCCTTGGCCTGATTCAAATACTAAGAAGCAATTACTGGAATATATATCTGCTTATTTGTTTTTAGCTATAACTTGTGTACAGTGAAATTCATCCTTTTTGATGTACAGTTGTGAGTTTGATAACTGTACACCCTTGTGCAGCCACCATAGCCAATGCATAGAATATTTCTATCACTCCCCCAAACCCTTTGTGCTCCTTTGTAGTCACTCTTTTCCTTCACCCAAAGACCCTGGAAACCACAGATCTGATTTTGGTCCCCACAGTTTTTGCCCTTTTCAGAATGTCAAATAAGTGGAATCATGCATTTACACAAAATCATACAAAAAGGTGTCATTTTCTGGAGTCTGGGTTCCTTCATTTAGCACAATTCATTTGCACAGCAAAGCACTGTATTCTGTACATTGCTCCTTTTGGTTTCTGAGCAATATTCCACTGCCTGGATGTCCTGTATAGTACTTCTGAGTCAAGGGACATACAGGTTGTTTCCAGTATTTGGCAATTAGAAATAAAGCCACCAAAAGGCTTTACCAAGGTGGCTGCACCATTCTGAATTCCCACCTCTCCTTCAAGGTAGAAAGCATGCTGCTGGTGGCTATCAGGCCAGCTCTAAGCTCACAAACTCCTTGAGAGCCTCTGTCCTCCCTCTGTCTTCTCCCCATCTCAAAAACAAGCCAACCAAGTACGAAACACACACAGAAGTTTGAAGTATTGATGATGTATCGATGACAATTACCTCCTTCTCCCCTAAGTCTGTGCTCCTCAAAGTGGCTTAAACCATTCTCCAGAGCCTTCTGGCCACGTGCAAGTGGATGAACAGGGCACACGTCTTCAAATGACACCCTTACCTAAGGAACTAGGGTGTGGAATTGTTTTTAAAAGTAAAAGGATTCAAAATGTGGTCACTTGCGTACACTCACAACATCAGAAAAATCTTGCTTTTCGATGTAGGCTCATACCAGTGGCCTTCACCACGACATATTAGATAGCAAAGGATTTTTCACAGCGTTGCCTCATTCATGGTTAACACAAAATGTCTTTGCTATTATCAACAACAGTTTTTTTTCCAGTAAATATTAAAAAAAAACACTGTCTCTGCTGAGAAAGCCTGATAGTGCATGTAGTACTGGTATGTATGTATTTATATATATACAATTATATACACATATGTGCACACATATGTACTTCTAAATACATGTGTGTATACGTACACATACACATACTTGCACAATATAAAGATAAAATACAGACAATCCATGGCATTAAATGTAGCATGTAGGAGAATTTTGCCTAATCTATATAAATAAAATTTTCATCTCTATGCTTGTTACCATGTCATGTGGAAATGGTTGGGTAGGTTTCCATAAAATACTTGGGATGACTCAACTTAATATAAAGTATATGTAGTACTCTTGTAATTTGCTCTGAAAACCTCTAGGGAATAACTCAGAGAATCAAGCATTCTCCAGAGCAATTAAAACAGGTATGTGAAAAAGTCCTTGTATTAATGGTCACTTGGTCACTTATGCAGGCAACAAGGACAACTTTGCCTCAGCTTTCAAAATTAACTCAAAATTGGAAGTTATAGGGCAGATGTTGAAATTGCAAGCACTGCTGTGAAGATCCCTTTGCTTCTCTGAACTTTTTACAGTCAGTGTGGGAAAAGGGACCACTCCTATGAAACAATTCCAAAGTATTTCTTTCCCTTTTCCTTCCTTCCTTTCCTTCCTTCTTTCCTTCCCTCCCTCCCTCCTTCCTTCCTTTGTTCCTTTCTTTCTCCTTTTGTTTTTCTTTTTCTTTCTCTTTCTTTTTTTTCTCTCTTTCTCTCTCTTTCTTTTTCTCTTTCTTTCTTGTCTCGCTGTTGCCCAGGCTGAGTGCAGTGGTAGAATCATAGCTCACTCCAGCCTCGAACTCACAGGCTCAAGTGAACCTCCTGCCTCAGCTTCCCAAGTAGCTAGGACTACAGACCCATACAACCACCCTTAGAATTTTTTTTCTTTTAGTTTTTGTAGGGCTGAGGTCTCACTATGTTGCCTACACTGTTCTTGAAATCCTGGGCTCAAGCAATCCTCCTGCCTTAGCCTCCAAAGTGCTGGGATTACAGGTGTGTCTGGTCCCAAAGTATTTCCTAATACTTCTAAATAGATCATAAATTTCCTCAAGGACCATAATTGCATCTTTTGCTCATTTCATTAATTTGTTTCAAAGCAATCAGGAAAGTCCCAGTCAGTAAATAATACATATTCAGTAAGTCTCTATTAACTAATTACTAACTGGCCAAGGCACTTGACCTAGGCCTCGACGAACACAGCAGCCCACCCAGAAGCACACAAACAGGCTTGATGAGACATAGTAAAGACAACCAACCACCTGTAGAAAGTGTTTTCTGTTTCTGTGGCTAAACACTGTTAGGTCAGTTACATATGGTTGACAAAACCTGCTGCCAAGAGGAAATAAGCAGGATTATTTTATTGTTCGCACCCGGGCTGCTGAAAAACAAAAGGTTTTATACCTGAATTGCACACTAAATGTATATAGATCATAACTAGAATATGATATTGGTACATGGGTTACATGAAGTTTTTGATTAGCAGCTTTTATAGCTCAAGAAAGATGGTTAATTTACTTTACTTCCTTTTCTGGTTCTTAAAGTGGAGTTATTAGCTATACTCATGGACATAAATAGAATCCTAGACATTGCTCTAAAAAGTTTTTAATTTAAGCTATCTAGGTTCTGGTACATCAAAATTAACACAAAAATGGCATTTGCTTCATTTCTGCAAATAGGAGGTGGCTAGGTTCACTTTCAGGGTAGGTTTCTCTTTCAAGTCTCCCACAAATAAACATGAGCATATACAAAATGCATCTAAGCTTTACAGATTTAAAATATACTCAGCAACATGAAGAAGACAGGGTCTAGGAAAATGTATTTTGCATCTCCAGATCAGCAAATATTAACATTAATGAGCTGGAATATGCATTGTTGCTTGTCTTATGGTAGAGAGCTTCACAGCAGGAGAATTTTAAGAGTGCCCTGAAGGGAGGGACGCTGATGAATAGGCTTTGAAAGAAACCAGCAAAATCACGTTCTGGGAGGACAGAAACCACTTTCACATGGAGTCCTTCCAGCAACTTCCAGGCAGAGTAGACTGCTTAGTAGGAGTAGCGGGGTGTGTGTGTGTGTGTGTGTGTGTGTGTGTGTGTGTGTATTTAACTTTTAAGTTCAGGGGTACATGTGCAGGTCTGTTACGTAGGTAAACTTGTGTCATGGTGGTTTGTGGTATAGATTATGTCATCACCCAGATATTAAACCTAGTACCCATCAGTTATTTTTCCTGATCCTCTCCCTCCTCCCATCCTCCACTCTCCAATAAGCCCAGGGTGTGTTGTTCCCCTCTTTGTGTTTGTATGTTCTCAACATTTAGCTCCCACTAAGTGAGAACATGTGGTGTTCGGTTTTTTGTTCCCATGTTAGTTTGCTAAGGATAATGGCCTCCAGCTCCATCTACATTCTTGCAAAGGACATGATCTCACTCTTTTTTACCACTGCATAGTATCCCATGGTGTATATGTACCACATTTTCTTTATCCAGTCCATCATTGATGGGCATTTGGGTTGATTTCGTGTCTTTGCTACTGTGAATAGTGCTGCAATGAACATATGCATGCATGTGTCTTTATAACAGAACAATTTATATTCCTTTGGGTATATACTCAGTAATGGGATTGGTGGGCCAAATGGTGGTTCTTTTTTTTGTTTTTAAGTCTTTGAGAAATCATCGCATTGTTTTTCCACAATGGTTGAACTAATTTACACTCCCATCAACAGTGAATAAGCATTCCTTTTCCTCCGCAACCTCGCCAACACCTGTTATTTTTTGAATTTTTAATAATAGTCATTCTTACTGGTGTTGGATGGTATCTCACTGTCGTTTTGATGTTCATTTCTCTAACAATCTGTGATACTGAACTTTATTTTATATGCTTGTTAGTCACCTGTGTAAGTCTTCTTTTGAAAAGTGTCTGTTTATGTTCTTTGTCTACTTCATTTTTTTTTTTTTGGAGACAAGGTCTCATTTTGTTGCCCAGGCTGGAGTACATCAGTGCAATCAGCTCACTGCACCTCAACTTCCCAGGTTCTAGCAATCCTCTCACCTTAGTCTCCCAAGCAGCTGGCACTATGGGAATGCACCACCATGCCCAGCTAATTTTTGTATTTTTTTTTCGATAGAGACAGGGTTTTGCCATGTTTTCCAGGCTGGTCTCAAACTCCTGGGCTCAAGCAATCTGCCTGCCTCCCAAAGTGCTGGAATTACAAGCCTGAGACACTGTGCCCACACTGCCCACTTTTCAATGGGGTTGTTAATTATTTTCCTGTAAATTTGTCTAAGTTCCTTATATAAGCTGGATATTAGACTTTTGAAGGCATATAGTTTGCAAACACTTTCTCCTGTTGTGTAGGTTGTCTGTTTTCTCTGTTGATAAGTTCTTTTGCTGTGCAGAAGGTCTTTAGTTTAGTTAGATCCCCTTTGTCAATTTTTGCTTTTGGCACGTTCGTCATGAAATCTTTGCCTGTTCCTATGTCCAGAATGGTATTGCCTAGGTTATCTTTCAGGGTTTTTATAGCTTTGGGTATAAGATCTAAACATTTAAATCATCTTGAGTTGATCTTTGTATATGTAAGGAATGGTATAGTTTCTGTCTTCTGCATATGACTAAGCAGTTATCCAGCACCGTTTATTGAATATGGGAGTCCTTTCCCCATTGTTTTTGTCAAAGATCAGATGGATGTAGGTATGTGGCCTCATTTCTGGGATCTCTATTCTGTTCCATTGATCTTTGTCCCTGTTTTTGTACCAGTACCCTGTGGTTTGGGTTACTGTAGCCCTGCAGTATAGTTTGAAGTCAGGTAACACTGATGCTTCCAGCTTTCCACTGATGCTTGCTTGGATTGCCTTGGCTATTAGGGCTCTTTTGTTTTTTTTTCGGTTTCATATGAATTTTAAAATAGTTTTTTTCTAGTTCTGTGAAGAATGTCATTTGTAGTTTGACAGGAATAGCATTGAATCTATAAATTGCTTTGGGCACTATGGCCATTTAACAATACTGATTATTCCTATCCGTGAACATGAAATGTTTTTCCATTTGTTTGTGTCATCTCTGATTTTTTTGAGCAGCGTTTTGTAGTTCTTAGTGTAGAGACCTTTCACCTCCCTAGTTACCTAGGTATTTTATTCTTTTTGTGGCATTTGTGAATGAGATTGTTTGCCTGATTGGCTCTCAACTTGACTGTTGATGGTGTATAGGAATGCTAGTGATTTTTGTACAATGATTTTATATCCTGAGACTTTGCTGAGGTTGTTTATCAGTAGCGTTTTTGTTGTTGTTGTTGTTGTTTTTGTGAGACAGAGTCTCACTCTGTCACCAGGTGCCAGGCTGGAGTGCAGTGGCGTGATTTTGGCTCACTTCAACCTCCGCCTCCCAGGTTCAAGCAATTCTCCTGCCTCAGCCTCTCGAGTAGCTGTGACTACAGGTGCTCACCACCACGCTCAACTAATTTTTGTATTTTATGAGAGATGGGGTTTCACTATGTTGGCCAGGATGATCTTGATCTCTTGACCTCATGATCCACCTGCCTCAGCCTCCCAAAGTGCTGGGATTACAGGCGTGAGCCACTGCGACCCACGGTTTGTTTCGTTTTGTTTTGTTTAAACACTAGAGATTTATTAACTTTGTAATAAAATTATTTTTCAAAACTCTAAGCAAAAGTTAATTACATGATTATGTTTTGTCTTCTGATCCTTAATATTTTACAAATTGTAGTGACTGCATATGCTATTATTTTATACTGAATTTTAACTTAACATAATTTTAAGCATAATTCCATTATTTCCAAGCATTGACACAGTTAACATTACTGTCATTCAAAAGATCTATATATCTATAATTTTGAAATAACATGGAGCACACATCCATTCTCAATTCAGCCAACGTTCACTATTCCTATTTAGAATCTGAGTTTCTCAACACTTTGGGGCAGGAGTTTTAAAGAAACAAGTACATCAGTTTTCATGTTTTATTTACCTGCTCTTCATGCAACTCAAGCAAAGCGTTTGAGGCTCTCGGGTTCTAGGCTAAGTAATGAAATCTATAAAGACCAACCTGGGTCAGGGAGAAGATGAGGCCACAGATGATGCGTGGAGAATGATTTCTCAGCTATAAACTGGTGATCACACTCCTCAAATACAATTGTTTGTTAGGGCACCAATTATTCAGCATGCACAGACAGGAAGCAAGCCCAGTCAAGAGTTAATCTAACAGATCTAATCATGGTGATTTTGCTCTATGGTAATGATATGTAGTTGCAAATATAAGAGCCATGTTTAAGGTAGAACCGTCTTCAAGGTAGAGCAAGGGAAGACTTAGCCTCTTCCCCAGAAGGTTTCCAGGAGAGCATCAGTGACTGCCATGCTGTTTTGGGGAAATTCTGGATTAGAAGGGTTGCAGCCAGGCCACCTGGAATACAGGGCTTCTAGCTCGAGCCCTGCAAACATGGGCACACCTCCTACCCCTCTCGGCCTCAGTGTCCTCAGTGTCCTCTTCTATAAAGTGAGGAAAAAAGAAGCACACACATCAGAAGATTTGTGGGGATGAAGTAAACTCATATAGGAAAACCTTATGGTTAGGGGACAACAGATGAGAAGAGCCTCTGCTCTTAACAGTGCCTTAGCTGTATGATCTCTCAGATATTAAATACCTTAAAATCCTGCAAATGGCTAAGATGAGGGCTCACTCTGTGGTCGGCACTTTGCTAAAGGTTGTCTTGTATGATTTTACTTCACCCTCATAAACTTTTTGATATATGTACTTCTATTTCCCTCACTTTACAGAAAAGGATACTTAGGCTGAGAGGGGTTTGCATGGCTTGAGCTGGAAGCTCCGTCCCACAGGTGGCCTGGCTGCAAGGCCTCACCTGTAACCACGCTGCTCTCTGCTAGTGGCAGGCACCAGTGGGACCACCAACAGAAGAGTGGTTCCGGGAAAGCCAAGTCTGTGAGTCCCGGCATTTCTTCTGTGCAGGAAGGGCTGGCAGGCATTGGTCACCAGGCCGACTCCTCCCTCTTCTACCATCAACTTGCTTATTGTCAATGCTATTCTGGTCAAATTTTACTCACATTCTTCCTTCAACTATGATATAGGCCCTGGAGTCCAGTGACTTCCTGGTTCCTGGTTCCCTGGTTCCCAGACCCAGGGCTTCCAGAACTCCCAGCCATAGGACACTTCTGCTGGAGAGGCCCAGAGGCAGAGGCGGGCCAGTGGTGTTACAGAACCAGAGGCCGCTGGGGGAAGCTTTTGCTTGACTTTTCCCTCCTGTAACCAAAGTGAGAGGGAGGGGAAACGAGCCCATGCAGCGACGCTGAATGAGGAAATGAAATTAATCCCCATTTTTAAGGCATTTACCAAGTAAATGGAAACTACCTTTACACTAAAACCTAAAATGAGTGTGTACAGAGGCATATTCATAATCACCAAAATCAGGAAATGGCCCAAATGTCCTTCAACAGATGAATAAATAAACAACTGTGAAACACCCACACAATGGAACACCACTCGGCAATAAAAGTGATGTTACTGATACAACGACATGGATGAACCTTAGATGCATTGTGTTGACTATAAGAAACTGGAATCAGAGGGCCACACAATTCCATTCATATGGCATTCTGAGAAATGCAAAACTATAGGTCAGAAGACAGACCAGTTGTTGCCAGGAACTGAGTCCCCTGAGGGGGATAGAGGCTAACTACAGAGAAGACTGAGGAGTTTTTGAAGCCATGACACTGTTCTTACCCGGGTATAGTAAGAAGCAAGCCCACTTCCTGGTGATGGCACTGGTTTATGTGTTTGTCAAGATTCATAGAACTACGGCTGGGCATGGTGGCTCATACTTGTAATCCCAGCACTTTGGGAAGCCGAGGCAGGCGGATTACTTGAGGCCAAGAGTTCGAGACCAGCCTAGCCAAAATGGTGAAACCCTGTCTCTTTTCAAAAAATTAGCCATGTGTGGTGGTGGAAACCTGTAATCCCGGCCACTCGGGAGGCTGAGGCAGGAGAATCGCTTAAACCTGGGAGGCAGAAGTTGCAGTGAGCCAAGATTGTGCTATTGCACTCCAGCTTGGGCAACAAGAGCGAAACTCCATCTCAAAAAAAAAAAAAAAAAAAGATTTATAAAACTGTGCATTAAAAAGAGTTAATTTTGCTCTACTTAAATTATATCTTATTTTTTTTTTAAAAATGAAATGCCATACTAATAAGCACTTTCAACAGAATAAAAGCAGCCTCTAAAGTGGAACTAACAGGGAAGTAAAAGCTTCTAGTTAACAGTTTATGTTAAGAAAAAGCAACTTTCAAATGGGCAAGGGAATGACAAAAAGGTTATCAAAACAATATGCAGTTTAATTAAAGGAATAAAAATAAATTACATCCTATAATTCCTGGATAAACGAGACCAGTATTTTGATCACTATTTCACTAGCATGCTCTGGAAGTACATGCAGTATTTAATGAGATGAATCCATTTTGTCTTCTCTCTGCTTGAAAAACCGGGCAAGAAGGCATATATATCAATCCTACTCTTGATCCATATTTAAATAGTCCACTTGATCTGCCAGGACATTGGAACTGAGAAGTGAAAGACATTCTAAACTCTTAGGACATCTGCTGGAAAATCAATATCGCAGCTCAGATGCATGGTTAGAACGCAATGGAGATTATTTACCACTTAAAAGTAGAGACATTTACTAGAATAGAAACGAGCTTCCTGATGTAATGCTTATAAACAGAAGCTATTGTAACTAAAGGTAAAAGGCACAAACTCCTAAGTCCAAGAAAAAGAATGATGAAGTGTATTATAATAAACAATTACATTTTACTTGCATAAAAAAGGGTGTTTTAAAACCGAGGGTCAAAAATCTACATCTTACCCCTAAGACTGACCAGCTTAGAGAGAAGGAGCAGAAGGGAAGGTATCCTGCTTTTGATACTCTGCAAGCACATGTAAGATTGTCAAACGTAAGGATCGTTTTCCATCACGGTAGTGATACGTTACAAATTCCCATGGTCTTCTTCCTTTATCTTCTCCCTCATTCGCTACAGAAGATGCTCTTTCTGTTGGCCCACTGACTTTTCTACAGCCGACACATGAAGCCTCCATTCTTGATCCTGGGCTTTTTATCACCCTAAATCAGTTATTACTGAAATCCATTTGGAATGGTTTTATTTGGGTGGGTATACAGAGGGAAAAATGGATAGAAAGGCATGATCAGTGGCTCTGTGCTCAGACACTGTCGCAGAAGTAGTTTTAAAACTTAAAGGACATCTGATTTCAAAAGTTTTAGACAACTAGGTGTCTGCTGGCAAAATAAAGAACAGAAAGAAAAAATGAGAGCAACACAAACTAAGGCAAGAAAACCTAGCAGAGAAAAATCTAATTGGTAAAGTCAACCACATAAGAATGAAAATCCCTCTGAGAGTTTCAGACAAAATAAAAGTTCTACTAAGGTAGAAATGTATTTAAAGAATTGAATAAAAATTATTGTTTTTTTTGGTGGCGGGGGACAGAGTCTTACTCTGTAACCCAGGCTGGAGTGCAGCGGTATGATCTCAGCTCATTGCAGCCTCTACCTCATGGGTTTAAGCAATACTCCTGCCTCAACCTCCCAAGTAGCTGAGATCACAGGTGTGAGCCACCATGTCCGGCTAATTGTTTGTACTTTTAGTACAAACAGGATTTCACCATGTTGGCCAGGTTGGTCTTGAACTCCTGACCTCAGGTGATCTGCCCAACTCAGCCTCCCAAAGTGCTGGGATTACAGGTGTGAGCCACCACATCCAGCCAAAATTACTCTTTATTCTCTCAAAAGATAGGTTTAAACACAACATAATAGAAACATATCTTCTAGTACTTGAAGGGTATAGTTATCTGCATGAAAATTATACCAGGAAAGATTTAAGTTAGATGAAAAAAGCATTTCCTAAAAGGAAATACAAATAATATGCTACTTATGTAATCTTCTCATATATATGTACATATATATGAGAAGTATATATATGTACATATATATTACATATATGAGAAGATTACATAAGTAGCATATTATTTGTGTATATATATATATATATAGTTTTGTTTTTTTTTTTGAGACAGAGTCTTGCTCTGTCTCTGAGCTGGAGCACAGTGGTGCAATCTCGGCTCGCCGCACTCTCTACCTCCCAGGTTTAAGTGATTCTCCTGCCTCAGTCTCTTAAGGAACTGGGGCTATAGGCACACATCACCACACTCAGCTAATTTTTGTATTTTTAGTAGAGATGGGGTTTCATCATGTTGCCCATGCTGGACTTGATCTCTTGACCTTGTGATTCACCCACCTTGGCCTCCCAAAGTGCTGGGATTACAGGCGTGAGCCACCGCGCCAACAGATTCTTACATGTGTGCCTTTACTGAAATGGAGGCAATGGACTATTTGCCCTTAGGGAAGTCATAACCAATTTGGAAAAATAAAAGTAACATTCACCCCTTGCAAGCAATCAGTACTAAATTACGTGGGTGCTATCTCTGAATGCAAGAGGCCTTTAAGGAACGGAAGCAAGTTGGAATTCGTGAGGTGAAGTGGGCTGGATCCCCATCACTTCTGCCACAGCAACAGGTGGGGTGGGAGAGTGTCACGCGGGTTATGAAGCACAGCTCCAGCACCTGAGGACTGACCTCTCAAAGTTCACGTGAGCCCTGGAAGTTCTTTGCATGGGCTGTTTCTGGGCTTGCACTTTTTTTTTTATTTCAAAGAGATTTAAACATTTCATAGAGTTCCAAAGACTCAATTTTTAAACCACCAAGCCTAAAAACATTTTTTAGTGCCAGATCGCTATAACAATCCTTTTAGGTAAGGCAGCTGCAAAAACATTAAAAAAAAGCATAGATTGTCACATGGAAAGGTCAGTAAGAGTCTACTTTTATAAAGTTCAAAGTGATTGTGTATCTTGTAGGGAATCCCTCCAGACTGCTAGTATTTCTCTGGCTTAATACCCACCTCCTCCCTGTCCTCTCACTCTCTCTCCACTTTTGCTAATAAACTCCCAGCTCTTTCAACCAGCAGCAACCAGCTGACTTTTCAGAGAACATTCCTAGGCACATGTTTAACTAGTTCTCCAGCCATCTTCTGACTGAAATGTAAAACCGCAGCATATAGCATTTCTTTTCTGTTGGGTACTAAGGGCTGGGCTAATTGCTGACATTTATGACAGAGCTGGAACACACAGAGAACATGGCTGGGAAAGGCAGGTGCTGGGCTCTCTCTGGCACATTCCCTGACCCTCTCCTCCCACCCCTTCACCTGATCAGCTACTACTCAGATCTTAACTCATTTCATCCCGGGATCCTGAGGCCCTACTCTGCCACGCCTGTAAAGCACCACTTCTAAGAGTTCTCATTGCAAGCTGTCTTCCCCTAAGCCAGCCCCACCATGCCGTATTATAATTGTGGGAATTCTTATCTGCATTCCCTATTTGATTCCATGAGGAGGGACTGTCTTGTTCCTCTTGTCCCCATGACCCAAGGGATCTTGACTTGGAGAATGAGGATGCATGAGGCAAGGAAAGCAGACTTCAGAATGTTTACATTTCTAGTTAATTCTCATTTTTCAATTGTCCAATGGGAAATCTCTCTAAGTAGTTTTCCCACCAACATATTACAATTGCAATTATTGCTCAACAATTATCAGCACAAGATAGGGACCACCCAGGTAATCACAGATTCTGTAAACCCAGATGCTCGTGAGATGGGGTTGGCACCAGGCCTATGCATGCAGAGGTCTCTACGCACGCAGCCATCAGAGCACTTAGGCTGTATAGTCGGGTCCTCTGTCTCCACAGATTCAACCAGCCACAGATAAAAAACATTGAGGAAAGAAAAACAGGAAAAATATCAATACAACAATAAAAAATAATACATATTTAAAAACTGGGCCAGGCGTGGTGACTCATGCCTGTAATCCCAGCACTCTGGGAGGCTGAGGCAGGTGGCTCACCTGAGGTCAGGAGTTCGAGACCAGCCTGGCCAACATAGTGAAACCCCATCTCTCCTAAAAATACAAAAAATTAGCCAGACATGGTGGCATGTGCCTGTAATCCCAAGCTACTTGGGAGACTAAGGCAGGTGAATTGCTTGAACCTGGGAGGCAGAGGTTGCAGTGAGCCGAGATCATGCCATTGCACTCACTCCAGTCTGGGAAACAAGAGAGAAACTCCATTTCAAAAAGAAAAAGAAAAAAAAACCTGATACAGTTTAACAACTATTTATATAGCATGTGAAATATATTAGGTATTAAGTAATTTATAGATTATTTGAATTATACAAGAGAATGTACATAGTGTGTGTGCAAATACTACAATATTTTATATAAGGGACTTGAGCACCCACAAATTTTGGTATCTGAAGGTGGGGAGGGTATGTCCCAGAACCAGTACCCTGTGGATACCAAGGGATGACTGCACTCACCTCTTCCCCAAACTTATTAAATGGGGAACTCTGTGGAGCATGTCCCAGTACCTCAGTCTCAGCATTCTGCCTGCCTTAGAGAAGGTAGTCAACACTTATGAAAGTGTTTAATAGAAAATGGATGGTTCCACACTTGAAGACCTTTACAGAAAGGTCTATATGCCAATGACACTTTTCAATTTGCCTTTTGCCTATTAACATGTTAACATCATGCTCATAGCTGCAAATCTATTCCCTCAAATAAGTCTGTACAGGAAACATAAAGCTACTTCTGCCAAGGTAGATGCACAGGCCAGAAGAGGGAAACTTAGCTATTAGGATTTTATCTTTTACTACGTAATGAAATTTCTGTGTCCCCCAAATAAAACACTGTTTTGAGGTATAGTTAAGTCATGCATTATATCCAAGAGATGAAAATTCACTAGATGAAATTTTGATCATGGTTTAAAACATCTACTCTCTGTTGATTCTAACATTTAAAATGAAATCTACCCCAAAGCCAGTGACTTCTTTCATCATTTACAATGAAGCATGAGTTACAATCAGGACATAGATACCAGTTTGTAATAGGGTTGACCAAGTACATTGCATCTCTGTGCATTAACATATTTAATTAAGCCTCCTCAAACAAGAAGCTAGTCACATATTAATGAAAAGAAGAGACAATTTAGATATGATTATTTTCTAACAATAACATTTGAAGGTCAGGCAACGTGGTCATGCCTGTAATCCCAGCACTTCAGGAGGCTAAGGCAGGAGGTCATTTGAGGTCAGGAGTTCGAGATCAGACGGGCCAACACAGTGAAACTCTGTCTCTACTAAAAATACAAAAATATTAGCTGAGTATGGTGGTGTGCATTCCTGTAGTCCCAGCTATTTGGGAGGCTGAGGTAGGAGAACCACTTGAACCTGAGAGGTGGAGGCTGCAGTGGGTTGACATTGTGCTACTGTACTCCAGACTGGGCAATGGAGCAAGATTCCATCTCAAAAAAAAACTTTGAAAAATAATGATTATTTTCAAACAATAATAAAAAAATGAAAATAAAAAAATCTCTCAAAGATTCAACAGAAAAAATAGAGCTGTAAAAGAGAAAAAGGAAATATATGTTTGCAAAACAATTTTTAAAAAATTATTCATCTAGGCTGGGCACGGTGGCTCATGCCTGCAATCCCAGCACTTTGGGAGGCCAAGGTGGGTGGATCATGAGGTCAAGAGATCGAGACTATCCTGGCCAACATGGTGAAACCCCGTCTCTACTAAAAAAACAGAAAATTAGCTGGGCATGGTGGCATGTGCCTGTAGTCCCAGCTACTTGGGAGGCTGAGGCAGGAGAATTGCTTGAACCCAGGAGGTGGAAGTGGCAGTGAGTTGAGACTGCACCACTGCACTCCAGCCTGGAGCCTGGCAACAGAGCGAGACTGTCTCAAAAAAAAAAAAAAATTCATCTATTGGGAACATTTTAGATTAGAATGGCAATTTATACATGAACCATAATTCATTTCACTTTTTAAATTCGAAGACACAGAAAACAAAATGGCAGGAAAGGCTTTTCTCATATCCTGTAGTACAGGAGTCCCCAACCCCTGGACAGGACCGGTGCTGGTCCGTGGCCTGCTGGGGACCTGGCCACACAGCAGGAGGTGAGCAGAGGGCTAGCGGGCATTACTGCCTGAGCTCTGCCCCCTGTCAGATCAGTGGTGGCATTTGATTCTCATAGGAGCATAAACCCTACTGTAAATCGCGCATGCAAGGGATCTAGTTTGAGTGCTCCTTAGGAGGATCTAATGATAAATGTATTGTGCTTGAATCATCCCAAAACCATCCCCACTCTGGTCTGTGGAAAAACTGTCTTCCCCGAAACCAGTGTCTAGTGCCAGAAAGGTTGGGAACCTCTGCTGTAATATAATAAAGGTTTGTTTGCTTGCTTTAGGCTTGTCAGATGTTGACAAATTTTAAATAGCTGTCAACTAAATTCTGCGGTTCAGTTTCATTTGGTCCCCAAATTGCTGTGGTCTTAGAATCTATTTCTATTTCAGTGATAGTATTTCCAGACCTTCATGCTAAACATGCATCTCATTTCCTGGCCTTTATCCCGTATCAGTTTAATCACCCCCAAGAAAACACTAACATTTCTTATATGTGTTGCCAAAAATAAGTAGACTCTAAGTTGCATATAATACTCATTTTTTGACAACAATATACATATGTTATTGTTATTCTTTGTATTAGGAACCAACAACTAATCACCATTATGATTTCATTCTCATCTTGATTTCAAAAATAATTTGGCATATCTTCCTTATGTTATACCAAAGTTTACAAGAGACCCCTACGATAATTTTTCGAAATATAGGTTAAGTTCAAGTAATGTCCCTATTATTTTTCTATTTGAATTTTATGGCCACTAAAAGTTTTATCCATTCCAAATAACCTTTTCCCAGGGGTTCAGAAAGTCCACAAACAAATGCGTATGCCACCTAATATATGCTTAAAATGCTGCAGCTGCTGTGCTCTGAAACTGTATTCAGAAAACTCCGAATACCTAACTCCTAGTTTATTAAATAGAGTAGGAGCTTTAAAGAATTTACTCAACCCCTCTCTTTAGGAGATATCACACCGAGGTCAATCAGGACTTCAAAAATTGTATAGGAATCCTTTCCTAACCTCTTCATTCCTAATCTTTACATTTAAGGCAAATTCCCCTCATCGTCAAAATCAAAGGGTTTTAAAAAATGAGTCTTTGCTTTCTGCTTATAAATTACATGGAGAGATAGTTACATAATAGCATGATTAATGCCCCAGGCTTAAAAACTACAAAATTACATGTAAGTTCTCTGCTTGCCATCTCCCCTACATATTGATGAACAAATTTTCCTAAATCACATTTACTGTGCAATTTGCCTATTGCAAAAAGAGAAGGAAAAAAAGGAATCCCAGCTTCTAATGGCAACACAACTCCAACTGAGCCATTCAGATGCCCTTCCCTGGTCACTCACATAACCTTACCCAGCTCTATCTCCTTACTTTTGCTAATTTCATCCCATTCTCACTCCCATTGCACATACACAGGGAATATACACCGCCTGTCCCCCCACCCCAATCCCACCCCAGCTGGCTGCCCTGCAAGGCTCTGAAGCTCTGAGCATTCTAGACCACGACAGGATTTTACCTTCTAAGAAATATGGTCCATCTGGCCACGACTATGAAACATTGTATTTAATTAGTTTAATGCAAAACAAAACTACATGTAAAATTTGTTTTCAAACTTTCAATAAGCTGCTCAAAGCATACAATCTGTCCTTATACATTTTTGTCTCTCTAAAGGCAATGAAAACAGCCAAGTGTTTGTGACATTTCCCTCTCTCTGTCTCTCTTTTTTTTTTTTAGTATCTTAAAATGGTTGTAAAATGTAGATAACAAAGTCTGCCACCGTAGCCATTTTTGAGTGTTTGGTCCCATGTTCACACTTGCACTGCAGTTCCAGGGCCCAGTGCTGTGCAACCTTCACTGCCATCTGTCTCCAGAGCTCTCTGGGACATTCTTATCACCGTCTATGGGAGACAGACAAAATCCTCAGTATATTTCTAATGATAAAAATTCAGTTTTAATTCATAGAGTGGAGCATTTAAAAAGTGTGTATCTTGCTATACATTAATCATACTGCAGTAACACTGATTACAAATGAAGTAAAGAGAATACAGTGGCAGACGAGGCTGGTGGCAGTTGGAACCCAGACCACAGAGGGGCAGGCAACGGGACTGGGAACGAGGATTTCATCAGAAGGCACAGCGAGCCTGCGAAGTGGCTGCAGAGAGCAGCTGTATTCGTCGCTCTTTCATTGCCAGCATTTTCAACCACCTCCATTCCAGATGCTGTGCCAGACACTGGAACTGATCAGATATATGTTTCGGAAATCATATCCTAGCTACAATAGAGATGGTCAATGAGCTGAAACTGCGGTTTTTATAATCAACCAGGAAAACAGTAGTAAACTAAGGCAGTTGCAGGGAAGATGAAGGCAAAGGTTGTAGTATTTTCAGTTTTACCTATTAATAGAGCCAATATGAAACCATGTATTCCATCATTTTGTTCCTATTTTTTAAATCACTTGAACCAATACTTTGGTTTGAATTTTACGTGGCACACTCGACAAGCTTAAATAAGATTCCTCAGCAACAAATAACTTGTATAAATAAAAATACATAAGCATGTGTTATATTCAAGGCACTGTAGTAAACACAGTCTAATGAGATCAGTATCATTTGGGTGGTATATTTATGGGCTAGTGAGAAAGCTGTTTTCCACAAGGCTTTTGGGGGTTGAAACGAGATAACTGGAATGTTTATCAGTGCAGGGAATGGCTGAATAGATTGCAGAAAATCCGCCTGTGAAATGGCATGCCCTCGGTCTATACATAGTAACTGGGAATGGTTTCCAGAATACACTGTCAGGTGAAATGAGTTGCAGAAGGCACTGCACAGCATGATGACATTTATCTAAAATCCTTGATTTGTTTGTATGCATAAGTATCTCCATACCTACAGAGAAAAAGGCCAGGGCAGATGATATGGAAGGAGGTTTAGGGGTGAGAGGGGAGGGAACTTTCAGTTTGTGTTCCATACAGCAACGTGAGTACATCCATGTGTTCCTTATACAGAAAAATCCACTTTTATAGGTTAGTATACCAAGTGAGTAGATGGCATTACATCACAGGCTCACAGCTCTTCCCTACAATCTTTATTGGCAATTCAAGTCATATAATGATCCTCATAATAATGGCTAAAGCCGTAAAAGGTGTGTGCACATCGCACATGTGTATTTTTTCTTTAATTTGCCAAATTGCCTTTAGACTACATTTTAAAATGATTAGTAATTATGTATCTTAGAGAGCATTTGAGATTAGAACATATTGGCTATTATAAAGAATCACACCTTGAGTTACAAGAAAACCATTTAAGATAAATAAGTAATGTACTTAATTTATTCTCACTTAAGTAATTAATTATAAGGGCTACTTTTAGAACAAAAAAGTATTCTTTGCAAATAAGCAAATCAACTTACAATAATCTTTGATCTTACAGTTCACAACACAGTAAAATGGCATGTAAATAGTACTTTCCTGTTTTTAAAATTATATTTGAAGTGCACGTTGATGCCAAGGAAGTAATTTGGCAATGACAGCCTCTGCCTGAGTCAATGCTCTAACCATATGGGCTCGGTCAAGGATTTTGCTTTCTTGGTTTTCAAATTAATATCCCCGAGAAACACTAAATAGAAAATTGGGCATGGAGTGGTGGAGACTTTCACATTTCCTTTAACATTATAAAGACTGTTTAAAAGGCTGTTTACAAAAGACCATTTAACAATTGCTGCTCAGCTACGATTGAAATATTAATTTGAGGCACGCATGTGGCACTTCCAGGGCCTCCTTCCAAATAGAATTTTTAAGGCAGACTAAAATTGCACTCTTCTCAGACTCAGCCCACTTGAAGTCAAAAAATAAATAAAAACACCAGCAAGATAGTAGGTGTAAATGACTAAGAAGGGGCCCTAGGGGACAATCTGAACAGTGAAAGGGTTGGGAGCTCCATACAGCATGTCTTGATAAGAAGTCTAGACTATCTGTAATTTGTTGATTGCGAAGAAAACCAGGTTATTAAGAAACTGTGAAAGCCAACAGCTACAGGAGCACAAAATGGTGGGAATCCTGGGATAGCATGAAGGAATGGAGATTCCAATACCCCTTTACACTATCACCCATGACCCTATGATACCCCTTTACACTATCATCCATGACTCTAAATGACACTGAGGACTGACTCCTACCACAGATATAAAAAATGTGGGAGAAGGAGGGGGACAAACATCTTTAAATCCCAAAAGGGAATTGTAAAAATAGAAGAAGAGAGAAACCACGAAAGCTTTTACACCAACGCCTACAAATTCTTACCCAGAGTGAACTGAGTTGAATATTACAGTGCAAGACCAGCAGACAAATTATGAATAATTTTTTAAATTATTGATTTTAACCTAACTATACTGCATAAAATGTCAATTATATCACCAAATCTCTTAAGCCTCTGCTACATGTGTTCTTCCTAGGGAAATAACACTTAGGCAGACGGGACACCTCTCACCAAAGCGTCAAATGAGAAAGAACGGGTCAGTTTCAGGACTTTAATCAGACCCCTTTTGATTGCTTGGAACATTCTTTAAGAACCAGGGCTGCTCACCAGCCCCAAGGGGCTTTTGTGTGTACTAGAAGAGGTATCCTCTCTGCAAATACACATGTCTTGGTGAATAGGCTGGCCCTGTACAACTTAGAAAAATGCATTGCTGTTTCCAGTTGGGTTCTGGGCAGCTGAAGAGATGAATGAAGCAGCACAGGTTATGTTTCTGCTTCATTTACTCTTTTGGTCAGGTTGTCTTGGGCTGTGAACAAGCTGCACAACTTGGGGAAATCACTTTATAGTAGTTGAGTTACCAGATGTGTGACATGAACTTACACGTTTGACCTCAGTGACTGAATAGGAAAGATTAGACAACCTGGTAAAGACGTAGGTAGTTACAGCTACCTTAGCAAGGCGCTTGTTATTAATGGTTATTTGAACTGAGTTTTGTCAGAGCTTACACCAGAAAAAGTTGATTTCTGCCTTGGTTATTATTTTTACTAACAGTCAAGAAATCAGACCATAAAATAACCCATAGAATGAGATATTAAAACACCATAAACAATTAACATTGCCTTCCTCCACAGACAGATATATTTGGAAACTGATTAATCACGATGGCCTCAAAAGCCACCCCTTTATAGCAGGGCTGTAATCCCACTAATAGCAAACATAAAGTGACTTTTCCACTTCTTCCTGGGCCCACCCCTCTAGTGAGCACACGTGCTTTACTGGTAACTGAATTAGCATCTCGGAAAATTGTCTGACAACAGAATATGAACCCACTGGAATATTGTCAACGACCTTACTGGTTTACTCCCCACTGTCCCCTCATTCCCACACCCTTCCCATGTAAGTACCAGTGTCCAAGTATCCCAGAAGGAGTGAATGGATGCTCAGAAAACTTGCAGAGTTCATAAGAAGTAAAGCAGAAATCAGGTCAACCTGCCCCATTCATTCCAGGAAAGAAACACTCGATTGGGTTGCCTAGCAATACCTCAGTGTTCACCTGGTGAGACGTGGATCTCTGCTGCAATGATCTGACTCCTCTGGAAGGAATGTCAGTGTCAGCAAGATTCTACCCCAGCCAAGGATACAGAGGAAGAGGTATGGCAAAGAGCAACACAGGAGGAGAACTAGGGAGCAAGGCATGTTGGGTAGGGAAGAAAGGCTGCAGATGCCTGCTCCAGTCATCCAGCATGACGATCCAGATCAGAATGGTGAACCCAGCTTCAGGGGAGCTTACATGTGATCCAGGTTATAGAAAGTCACAGCAGCATCTTTAATTTTACATGAACAAAATCCTTCCTTGAAATTACTTTAAATACCTCAAGATACCTTCTGAAAAGATCTTTCTCTTCTAGGGAAAAAAAATGCCCCTTCTTACCTCGATAATATACAGGACCACGTTCTTATAGAAGCAGTACAAGATGCATTTGGTCACCCGGTTGTAGCTCCAGGCTCCATGAACCAAGAGAAGCTTCTCTAAGTAGGAAAACTGAAAAAGGAAAATTGCAAAGTTCAGAAGAGCCTGTCATTGAGGAATAAAAGTCACAAACAGAATGTCCTTAAGAACAGAAGTCAGACAATGGAGGTAGAGGAAACCAGATTCTGCAGGAATCTCAGAAAATCATTCTTTGAAGACAGAGCTTTCAGGCCCAGTGAGAACAATTAAAATCCTCTCTTGACTCTACATAATTATTATTTTCCCCAAACATACTGCTGGACTTCTAATTGTTATTCTTATGAAATCCTATTTAAACAAATGCTTTTTTGTAATTTAAGTTCCAGGATACATGTGCAGGATGTGCACGTTTGTTACATAAGTAAATGTGTGCCATGGTGGTTTGCTGCAGCTATCAACCCGTCACCTAGGTTTTAGGGTCCAGATACTTTAGCTATTTATTCTGATGGTCTGCCTCCCCCCGCCTCCCCAATTGGCCCCAGTGTATGTTGTTCCCCTCCCTGTGTCCATGTGTTCTCATTGTTCAGCTACTACTTATAAGTGAGGACATGTGGGGTTTGGTAGTCTGTTCCTGTGTTAGTTTGCTGAGGATAATGGCTTCCAGCTCCATCCATGTCTTTGCAAAGGACATGATCTTGTTCCTTTTTATGGCTGCATAGTATTCCATGGTGTATAAGTACTGCATTTTCTTTTCCAGTCTATCATTGATGGGCATTTGGGTTGATTCCATGTCTTTGCTATTGTGAGTAGTGCTGCAATAGGGATGAATTACTAAACAAGGTGAACTCCTAAACTGAAAGAACAGTACAGTGGGAGTCAGACACCTCTAAGCAATCACAAATTTTTCAGTGACAAAAGGAGCAAGGGACAGGGACACTCACACAACAGTGTTTTGTTTAAAAAAGAAAGTACACACAGGTGCACACACACTACTTCCACTAACAGCTGTGCAGGTTAAAAAGTTACACACACATATAGACACACATGGATATATACACATGGATACACAGAGACACATACAGGCACAGATAAACACACACAGGCAGACACACACACCTAGATACAGAGACAGTGGCACAGAAGAGAGAGATACACAGAGACACACATGCACTCATACACACATACTCATAAAAATACATATGTACACGTAGACATACTAAGACACACACACACTTTGCCTCCACTTCTTGACCAATTTTGTTTTCCCCTTTTTTCCTTCACCCAGTACAGAACACCTCTGGCCAGAGTGCTATGCAGTCAGGAGCTGCTGGTAGGTCCCAAGCTGGGAGTGATGTGATGGCTCCTGTGGTTTGAGTTGGAGCCATAGATATTCCAGTAAATCGAGGTCCCAAAAAGTGTAAACCTTGCCCTGAAAGGAGGGTAACAAGTTTCTTTGGTCTGGTGCATGGTGTCCCGCTCTGGAATGAATATGCCATTAGGGGCAATCCTGTTTACATCATGTTTCTACACATTTGATATGCCTCACCCTGGATTTGACTTCCCCCTCCATTCCCTTGCATGAAAACCTTAATGCCCCATGTTCTAAGAGTGTCAGGAAGTCCACAAACTTGAACCCTATTACACTACTAGGAGAGACAAGCAGGCTGTATTGAGAATGCCCTAGAACACCAGAAATTATTTTGCTGTTGTACACTTCCTATTAATGTAAGATGACTTTTACAATTAAATGTAACTCTCAGCTGGGCACAGTGGCTCACACCTGTAATCCCAGCACTTCGGGAGGCTGAGGTAGGCGGATCACCTGAGGTCAGGAGTTCGACAGCAGCCTGGCCAACATGGTGAAACCCTGTCTCTACTAAAAATACAAAAAATTAGCCAGGCGTGGTGACGTGTGCCTGTAATCCCAGTTACTTGGAAGGCTGAGGTAGGAGAATCACTGGAACCTGGGAGGTGGAGGTTGTGGTGAGCGAGATCATGCCACTGCACTCCAGCCTGGGTGACAGAGTGAGATTCTGTCTAAAAAGAAGAAAGAAAAGAAAGAGAGAAGGAAAGAAAGGAAAGAAGGAAAGAAATTAAATGTAACTCTCAATAGAAAAGAAATGACCAGACTGAAAATACAATACTTTAAAAAAAAATTTTCAGGAGAAAGTCGCAGCTCAGCGTGTCCTTCCAGGAGGTGAGGGGCGGGCGTGGGGCTCACCACGCATTCAGAATCGAAATCTTCGCTTCAAAATGACAGAAGTAGGTGCACACGGAAAAATAAAACTCCCCATAAAGGCTCATTAAGGATTCCAAAGGAGAATGGGGAATCATAAAATAACTAGCTAAACAAATAAAAAGGAAGTTTGTATTTGACCAGGACCCCATGATGTTAAACTTCAGTGGGCACAGAAAGCATCTGCTTGAGTCATCCTGAATGCCTCAACTTGAGCCCTACAGTGATTTGTTTTCAGAAAATAAAAGTATATTCTAAATCAAAATGCTGTCTTCATGAGGTTGCTCCAAAAACATTAAGAGGGCAGGGGGCAAGGGTCAGGAATGATTCTCACAAGGAGAATGGGAAGCCGAAGGCTACAGGAGCACCATGACAGAGCAGCGGCGACGTTGCTCAGGGCAAGGCAGCGGAAAAACAATGGCACTCAGTCTCGGGCAGCCCTGGGCACAAAAGCATGAGGCAGAGCAGGGAAGAAACAGAACCAGAGCTCTGTCCGCTTCATAGCTTTCCCAAGGTAAGTCTTTGAGCTAAATATCTTTTTCCTTCTGAGTATAATAACTCTATGGGGTACCTCCTCCAAAGCGTAATTTAAAAAAATGCATACACATTAAAATGAACAGATAAAGCCCAAGGTGATAAACAACCAGAGATGTTTACCATTTCAACAGTGGCAAAGAAATTCATCAAGCTGTGGCATTTCTGGCACGGTGATTAAGGTAGCGGCAGCATGTTGGTTGGTGGAAAGGGTGTGAGGTTAGCAGGCACCTGCCCTGAAGTAACAGCATCCCCGCCTAATCAGGAACAGAGCCATGGATAGGAGAAATGAGGGTGCACAGCCACATGCAGCCTGCATCAGTTTCTTTGCCAGAAGTGACTATGATGTTGTAGGGGCAAGAAAACCCCCAATGGCATTTTAAAGCCTAGCTCCCTGCTCCACCCTTCTTTGATGCTTTTCATCTGAAGAGAGCAGTTGCTGTGGATAACACATTCTATTCGTATGCAGTTTCAATAAAGCAGGTCATGGGATCTCCCTTCCCTAGACATTTTAAAGAAAAAGACAGACAAATATTTGCCTGGAACTCCTAGGAAACCTCTTAAGATCACTTCCAGCCATATGATGTTATAACTCAAGTATTTAATAATGCCGGGGTGTATAACATCTATGGTTGCTGACAGACTACAGGAAGTGCAAGTCCCATAGGCCTCATAGCATTTGACTCAGGAAAGTAAACAGGCAGGTGTGTGTGAGGTCGGCCCCCAAGTTCACACTCAGGTCCATTGTTTTCTGACCCCAAGATGCTTGCTTGCTTGGACCTGAAGTAAGTCACCTATACAAAGGAACCCCAGTTTGCCCACCTATAAAATCAGGATTCCTTCTTTTACCTACTTCAGAAATCATCTTGAGGATATATTTGAAATCAGCAAAGAAAGAAGATTGATGGCATGCCCTTTTCAGAGCCAGGAGGATTTTGTAATTCCTCCCCGCATCTGCAGAACTGTGGGCTGAGAAGAAACCTGAGAGGTTATCTAACACAGAGCCCCCTCTTTGGGGAGGTGGAGCCCCAGAGCTGCAAAGGACTGGCCTGAAGCCCTGGGGCTATAGGAAGCTAATTCACATTTTATATGCAGTCCCTGATTTCAGCTTGAAGGAGTGTATAGCCATTATTCCTTGTGTTCATGTGATTAAGGTGAACACATTTTTCAAACACCTCAACACCACAGAAACACAAGAGAATTCCTGCTACCCAGCAGATGAGGAGGCATTTATTCATGACATATCGCAATCTGGAGACAGAGGGACGTGCCTTGCATTCACTGCGATGTCTAGGTTTTCTGGATGACCCAGCATGCCAAATCATCTAGGTATGTAACTGCCCGAGGAGTCCACCTTGCAGGCTGCCTAGACAGAGCCAATTCATCAAGACAGGGGAATTGCAATAGAGAAAGAATAATTCACGCAGAGCCGGCTGTGAGGGAGACTGGAGTTTTATTATTACTCAAATCAGTCTCCCTGAGCATTCAGGGAGCAGAGTTTTTAAGGATAACTTGGTCGGTAGGGGGAAGCCAGTAAGCCAGGAGTGCTGATTGGTGAGGGATGAAATCATAGGGAGTCAAAGCTCAGTCAGTTCCTGGGTGGCGGGGAGCCACAAGATTAGTTGAGCCAGTTTGTTGATCTGGGTGGTGTTGGCTGATCCATCAAGTGCAGGGTCTGAAAACTATCTCAAGCACTGATCTTAGGAGCAGTTTAGGAGGGTCAGAATCTTGTAGCCTCCAGCTGCAGGACTCCTAAGCCATCATTTCTAATCTTGTGGCTAATGTCAGTCTAGTCCCCAGGCAAGGAGGAGATCTGCTTTGAGAAAGGGCTGTTACTGTCTTTGTTTAAACTGTAAACTAAAAGTTTCTCTCAAAGTTAGTTCCAGGAATGGACAAGGACAGATTGGAGGTTAGACGTAAGATAGAATTAGTTAAGTTAGATTTCTTCTACTGTCTCAGTCATAATTTTGCAAAGGTGGTTTCGGATATGCACCCTACAGGTCAGGAAGCTGGCTATCTTCCTTCACCTTTGGGCTATCATTATGGAGTGAATCTTTCTTTCATCCTCAGGCCACCAGTGCAATACAGCACAACAGGATCCTGGGCATGCGATGCTTGGATCAGAGAGGAAGAGACTGAACTTGGCCTAACTGCAGGAGGCTGTTTGCTGCTGACCATGGGGTCATTACGGCCCCAACCCAGCTCATGTTCTCGGCAATTCACCTCACAGGGGTGGTTCTGGGCAGTACGCCTGTCACAATTACAGGGAAGGCGGCAGCTATAAATCACTGCTTCTCCCTGACCTTAAGCGCCTGACCAGAGGCTGTCCCAGCACCTTTGGGAGGGGTGAGACCGGGATGGAATTATACAGAAAGGCTGTCACGAGCACAGCTGTGCTTCAGCAGGGGATGCAGCAGGAAAAGCAATGCAGCAGATGCAGAAGCTGAGGGTGAGAGGTTATTAGTAGCAAGATCAGGGACCTATCTGTCAGGAGCAGCACCTTGCCTGGATCACAGAGCAGCTTGGCCGACCCCACAGCTGGCTAAAGAAATCCAACCAGCAGGACAGGGCCTCAAAACTACACAAGATCACAACTACAGAGAAATCCAAATATCCCTGCGGTTTCATTTAGACAGCAACCTCCAGAGGGGTGGCAGAAGTTTGGGGCTGCACTGAAGGTCAAATGCCAGGTCCTCAGGCCTAGCTATCATGTCTCAACAGGACGGGATAGCTGGATGCCCAAGCTGCTGACCTGTGCGATGGCGTAATCCGAGTTGTTGGTGGCCTGCATGCCTTCATTCCCACTGATTCCCACACCCACGTGGGCTGTCTGGATCATCCCGACATCGTTGGCGCCGTCTCCAATGGCGAGGGTGATGGCCTTTACCCGCTTCTTCACCACATCCACTATCTCAGACTTCTGCAGAGGAGACACTCTGTGAGAAAAGAGAGGGAAATCAGAACTATGCACGTCTTTCCAGAGGAAACAGCTATAATCTACATTCCGCTGCATTAAAAGGACAGTTACTGGACGATCTCCAAATTCAATACATACATTTTATGCTCATGTGCAAAGAAGCTTTCAGAACACAGTAGCCTGTAGCTTTCAAGTATTTGCCAACTTCTCAGATGAAATACACAACAGAAAACTAACTTAAAACACAGCCTATTTGTGATCAGCCTGCTCGGTGAGAGGCACCTGCATGAACTCCTCAGGGGTACATGTGCCCTGCTGAATGATAAAGGCAGTCAGGCTAGTTACAGGGGTCTTCGGAAATGTCTTTCCAATAAATCAGAAAACCAGCACAGACCTCCTTTTGCTTTATGGTACATCATATACAACCTAGGGCTGGCAAGGGAGTTTTCTGCAAAATCTGCTTTTACAGAAGGGAAAGGAAATTGGCAGGGCATGAGAAAGTGCAGAAAAAGGACTGGGGAAAGAGGAAAGAAAAAAGACTTCTGTACGTACACCCAGAAAAGGAAGCCATGTTTGAAGGGCAGCCAAGGCAGAGGATTTGGGATGGAAGTGAGGGGGTAGAAGTTTCCCCTTGCTGAGCCGCGCAGAAGCACAGCCCAAAAGGGGGCGAGATCTGCCCCTGCATAGGAGGTTGTTTCTACAAGGAATCAAAGATGGCAGGCAAGCTTTCCCAAGTCCTCAAGTTGTCTGGGAAAAGGAGCCAGTACAAATCTGTGGGGTCTAAAGCAGAGAGGTATTCATGATAATGAAGTGCTTATTCAGAGTGTAAGACCAGAAAACACAGCAACATGAAGCAAAGACCAGCATCCCAGCATCTCGGGACTGACTGTCTATACATGCAGAATTGGTAAGCCGATGCTTGATTTGGGGAATTTGCAGGTAAACTCTTGAATCATTTAAACACCACGCCCACCCCTGCCACACACACAGAGTAAACACACGGAGTAAAAGATTTTTCTGGACTTCCCAGAGGTCTACTGGCCACACCCACATATGGACTTCACTCATCAGCCAGAATGGATACTCAAAGATTTGCCCAGTAAGAACTTCATCTGCTCTTAGATGGTCTCTACGCACAAAGACACCTGATCCACACAGAAAACCTAAGTGCTACCTGACACCTCATTTTACCTACTTGAGAAAGAAATGCATTTGGTGAGACAGTAAACCAAATGTAGAACAGTGTAAAAAGCCTTTGCTTGGTGAAAAAGATAAAAATTAGAAAGTTAGAGAAACATAATGAAAGGACTTTAGGAGCCAGTTTGTACATTCAAACCAGTACTTTAGGAGCTGATCTCCCTTTTACCATTTTCACAACGGTTTGCAATGGCAACAATTAGATGCCTCCTGGAGTAGGTGCAACCACTGCACATTATTATGACTTTTTTGTTGTTACTGAGCATATTTAAGAGTAGTAACTGTCATTTGGAGCTAGAATAGGAAAAGTGTAACTTCCCTTACAAATATTTGGAAGGCTGAAATATAAAGACATAACTGTCTTTATATTTTATATATATGTCACATTCTTCCTCCAAAAGCTCTGCTGCTGCTCAGTAAATATTCTCAGGTTCTTCAACTATTATTTAATAGGCATGCTTCAGACCTTGCAAAATAGCCTCCAAGTATATTCTTTTAGGCAACTGAAAGCAGAATAGGACAGAATCACCATCTCCCTGGTAGCAGATGTGAAATTCACTTTAATGTGGCCTAAAAGAAAGTTACTTGAGCTTTACCACGGATTACCAATGAAGCCTCTAGTCAACTCCATGTAAGCATTTTTAACATGAAGGGATATTAAGCTGTATCTATTCCCTCCTAGTTTGTGCAACTGCTACTTGAAGCCAAGGGCTGTTCTTTTAGGCAGAGGCAGTCCACAACTGTAACTGGCTACACAAAAGTGATTTCCCATTTTATTTTTGAACTCCACAGAACCACAGATCAAATATGGCTGGAGAAAACAACCTGGGAGGCACAGTTAAAGGCCTGAGTATGACCTTTTCCTGTGCACCACACCTTAACCAGTTAAGCAGGGAAAGGAAGTCCATGAGCCCCTGCTCTTCGTGAATGGGATCGGGGAAATGAGAACCAGCCACCTCATGGGATGGTTGTATTAGATATAGGGAACTCAAAGATTCTCTTCAAAGAATCAGTATGACAGTGTGTTCAGCTCTCGTATTCTTTAATTCTCCATTTTAAAGCGTAACTTCCTGGTTCTCTTTGCACCCTTGCCTCTAGTTTCAGTAAACAACTTTCCTGCCAGTCCTAATCAGTAGTTCACATCTGTTCCCCTGGTCACCTGCTTTGACCTGAGTCACCCCTGGTCACCTGCTCTGACCTGTTCCTTCCTGCCAAACTACCTACCCCACCACTCCAGCTCAAACCCCTGTTCTCTTTAAAATAGCCAATCATAATTAGTTTAGACTGTGTGGTCCAACCCTAGCCGCTCGGGGAACAACATAGCAGAAGCAGCTACTTGTGTCAGGAATACGAACCCCTTCCCCTTCCTGTCCAGGTGTGCACTGGCCATTGCTCTGTCTGTGAGACACACCCTTCTATAGAAGTAAGTTGCCTTGCTGAGGAAATGTATACTCAAGTGCTACTTCTTTTGTGGCACCAAAAATTTACATATAACAGTTGTGATGTATTAATGTGAAACCACTGTGTTGATTAGCAAGTATAAAACAATTGCATCTCTTACTACACCTAACATATGATATGTGAAACATCTTAACTGTTGGAAAAACAAAAGCTAAATAAAACAAGACTGGACACCTCTGAGAACTGCATGCCATCAGAATTGTGGTTCCCAACTGGGTATGCAGGTACCCTGGGATGCTGCAGCAGAATTTTTTAAAATTTTGAGCGAAATACAGCAGCAATTCTCAGGTAATGGTGCAAAATACTAGCTGGAAGTAGCAGCTCACAGTTTCGACAATAAATCACACTGCACCCCTTTTCATGATAAGTCTTTGAGAAGCTGAGCTCTCGTGGTGGTGATGATAAAAAGCAAATGCCTTGTGGAAATCAATGCAGAACAGGAAATGAGCAAGGCAGCAGCTATGCTTACCCTAAGGTTTGAGAGTCATGCAGCACTCAACAGGCACATCACCACATGCCACTGTCAACTGTAATGATCATTTAACGATGGAGGAAATAAGGATTATTTCTTTCAATGTATGTCTTTCAATGGCATTATTGTTTCAAGTGTCTGCTAAGTTGCTGGGTCATAAATACTTCTTATATTATTTGACTTTACCTACTTAATAATTAGAAACTTAAGTTTTCCTTTTGGTCTAAGGGCTATCTATGCAAAGGAATCGCGGAGAAACTGAGGACATAGTGGATCCAGAGTCTGGATTCCTGTGATTACATTAATCACTTTTTAATCAAAATTATTCACTCCCTGAGGCGGAACTTCACTAAGGAGGCCATCGCTTAATCCGCAAACTCCTGTTCTGCAGCCATGTAAGAATCACAAGAGAGCATAAAACAGAAAGTTAAACAGGACTCAGCAGGCCTGAGGCTGCGACTCCTGGAGTCTATACGGCACCCAAGTGATCAAGCAAGCAGGCCTCTTCATCAGCAAATGTGAGGTGGTCTGGAGAAAAAGGAAGCCCGCAGGCAGAAGGTTGGCCACTTCACACTGCAGGGGTCTGAAAATCTCGGGAGTGGAACAGGAAAGGACCTAAACAGACCAGGGGTTTTCTCTGAGGTTAAAGTTGCTGGCTTTCTATTAGGAAGGTTAGTGATAGGCCAACCAACGGGAAATGAGGAGCAAGTCAAATAGACTCACTGGGCTTGCCACTCTGGGATGTGGATCTCAAGTAAGTCAAGACAGGATTCCAATGGCTATGAACATTCAACAGCTGCCTTTCCCAACGAATAAAAATAAGGAGAAAACCCAAGCAGAGTATATAAAGCAAATCATACTGCAGTGTTTTAGAGCATGAAATTCTCATCAAGGATTTATTATGCCCTCAGCTGTAATGCTTTGAGAAAACATAATTCTAGCACACACTAGGGGTTCAAAACAGATGTCCAACAGCTAATTTCTACAAAACTGAAGAAGTACCACTCAGCTTTAGCCGTATGCAGTATTTTAGTATACCAAGTTGCCAGAAAGCACAAGCCGGCTCTTTCTTAATCTTAACTTGTGACCTGGAATCACATGCCACACTTAATAAGTATTCCTAACATATAATAATTCAACCTATAAAATAAAAACTCCAGACCACAGCTGAGCCAAGCTAGGTGCTTGGGGGCACTTCTTTAACCTATTTTCATGTACTATGAATGGAAATAAAAACCAAAAGCATTCAGTTGACTGGAGAAGTATTCTATCTGCTTTTTTGGCTAATACAATAGATTCTAAAAGGAAAAATAAGTTTTTCTGTTGAGACTTAAAAAAAATCAATTCCTGGAGTATCTCATTTTATGGGATACATGTCCTTGAAATTTAAAAACTAGCTTTCTAAAGTTATTTCAAATACAGCACTTAAATGAAACCTTGGGAAACTGCTTTTATAGAACTAATGATCATACATTAATTTATCTGATATACATAAACCTTGCTCTCATTTCTAATTCTGATCTTACAATATCATCTGAGCAACTCTAAGCAGATTCTTTACCTCCTCCCGTCTTACCTGCCCAGTTATCAAAGAAGGGCTGGATCTCGATTGCAGATTTGTCCACTGAGCTCACTTGAGCCAGGGAGGTTACAAGGAACTCCACCCAGGAACACCCAACAGGCCCAAAACACTTAGTAATTAACCAGACTCACAAAATTCTTTCACTATATGGATTTGAAAACAACTTTATTACATATAGCAGTCCTTACGACTAAAAGGAAGTTTGAAGACCACTATCCTAGATCAATGAGTTTCCAATTTTAAGTGAGCATCAGAATCACCCAGAGAGCTATGAAGGTACAGCCTCTGATCAGAAAGTCTGGGCTGGGCCTGTGAATGTGCATTTCTAACAAGCTCCCAGCTGACATTGATACTGCTTGTCTCTGGACCATACTCAAGTCACCAGCACTGGCCTAGACAATATCACAAGTTCTTTCTGGAACAAATGTTTTCTAGCTAAACTTGAATTTCCATAGCATAAGATACATACAAAATTTCCATAGTGACAGTTAACAATTACAAGTACACTGAATCTTATCCCCTTTCTTAAAGTTTTGCATATGTAGGTTTTTCTCCTTTGCTTTTTTTTTTTTTTTTTTTTTTTGAGAGTTTTGATCTTGTTGCCCAGGCTGGAGTGCAATGGCACAATCTTGGCTCACCACAACCTCTGCCTCCTGAGTTCAAGTAATTCTCCCGCCTCAGACAGAAACCCAGAAAATATATATTTTGTTTGACGTTTCATTAAAAATATTCTTTTAATCTGAGTGTCTCAAATAGGAAGGTGGTAGGGGCAGAAACTAACCAAAATATGACATACAAGACTTCTTAAGTTGTTTTTTGTAATGACACAGAAACCAACTTATCAATACCAAGCCTAAAATACATAATATCTAACCATAAATAAAGTGCTACCAATATATCAGAAGATTTCATTTGGAAAAGTGTTCATTTTCCTGTTGAAAACACTATCCTATGAAAAGGATTTTCTTATTAAAAGTTATTTAAATAAAATATAACATCTTTTTCATAGCAGTCAGTCAAAAACTTCAGTACCTTTAAAAATCTCATAGCTTAAGTAGACAGATATACAAACACTTGATATTTGAGTCTAAAATCTAAAATTAATTAACCAATCCTATTTATCAAATGCCTGCATGGATGGCCACATCCCTTCTGACCACTGTGTTCTTTCTTGAGATGGATTTAGTACATTTGTGAAGGGCACAGCTCAGGTGTTCAGGCCTTCTGGACATTTCTTCCCTCTGGAACATCTGTGCTCTGACCCAAAATGTGCGGCCCTCTCAAAACTTAATCTCATGTCCCAGATTTTGGTGTATTTCATCGTAGCCCTAAATTCTAAAAGTAGATAATTTGAACAGCTTGGAATGGTCCCTAGAGCACAGTGGCAGATACAGAATTTGTAGTTGGGAGGGCAGTAGTGGAAAAAGATAGTAGCAGGGGTGGGAGTGCATTCAGGTGAGCCCAGTAAGTACCTGTGGGTTGGCTTATTTAGAGGCACAAAGAAAGAAAATTTCAACTCAATGGCTCAGTAGTTCTAAGGTAGATGTAAGTGCTCCCTCACTATGAAAACTTACACATGGCAAAGAGCCATAACTAAGGAAGCTGCAAGAGTGTGCCTTTGAGAGATGCAGCGACTGAGGAAAGGTGAAAGCAGTTCAGGTTTTATTTCAAAGAATGCAGCATTTGACCAAGAAGCAGCCTCACAAGGGTTGGGTCTAAGGTGGGACGTATTTTGAAAAGTAGGGTGAGTGCTGACAGCAAAAAGAACAATCCATCAGCCAGTGAGTTTCAGAGTGAATACGTGCACCTGATTGTTAAATGAGCCATGTGCGCAGACTTTCAGGATGGGCGTTTCTAGGTTTGGTTGCTTTTGCAGCAAAAAAAATTCTGGAAATCCTATCCCAGTATTTCCACTAAAGATGAAAGTGTTATGGCACCCCTCCCATGGAAGCATTTCTCGGAATCCTTTAACGTTTCAAAACCACATCTGAACATAAAAGATGGGATTTCCTACAAAATGTCACGTGACCCAAGTTACCATTCTTTCCCTAACGTCATCAGCTGCATCATGAAAGAGCAGTCAGGTGATACAAAAGTTTTGAGAACTGGCTTCCAAATTATTTAACCAGTACATTTCTTTCCATAAACTATTCAACATAATTGGTTATATCCATCCTGGGGGATTATGTTTTTCTCTCTAACCTTCACAAGGACAGAGATGACATCTTTCATTTCTTGTCTGTCCTTCCCTTTCCTCACCCTTCCCCAAACATCTAATTTAAGATTTGCATAGCAGACATTCGATAAATGGTGACTAACTACCAAAATCATGATTCCAAGACTAGTTACATCTCCACCCATAATTAAGTGTAATGGAAAAAAAATACAGTTCTATTTAAACAAAATGATCTTAACTTTCATATAAACAACAGACCTAGGAACACGCTATTAGTGTGCAATTCTGAAAGCCTTCTCACAGACGGAGAGAATGAAAGGAATACGTAAATGACTGGCCACCTCTGTGAGATCTAAATGCATCATTCATGGAAGGCAGATAAAAACACCCCACTTGTCCTGTGATTCAAGAGACAGATATCGTTACATTGTTTGCAAACTTCCTGACCAACACGCTAGCAGTCTTGATTCCATTTTCTACAAATACCTTTAAAAACATTCTAGGCTTTTTGTGAAAGCTTTTTTTTTCTTTTAGTCTTGCTCCATCGCCCAGGCTGGAGTGCAGTGGCACAATCTCAGCTCACCGCAACCTCTGCCTCCTGGATTCAAGCAATTCTCCTGCCTCAGCCTCTCAAGTAGCTGCGATTACAGGCACACACCACCACATCCAGCTTTCTTTTTTTTTTTTTTGTATTTTTAGTACAAACAAGGCTTCATCATGTTGGCCAGCCTGGTCTTGAATGCCAGGCCTCAGGTGATCCACCCGCCTCAGCCTCCCAAAGTGCTGAGATTACAGGCATGAGCCACTGTGCCTGGCCTTGTGACTTTTAATTACACAGGGCTGACAATAATCTTTAGCCTTACAAAGACTATCCTGGGAAAAGCTAACACCTAAGCTTAGTTTTTTGTTGTGTTTTTTTTTTAATGTCCTGGCCTCTTTGGATCATAATGCTTTGACTAATTTAAGCACCCCTCTCAGCCCCTGCCTAACACCTCACATAAGCACTTTGAGTGCTTAAGAGATCCCGGCTTACCAAGCGTTCATAAGTGCTCTTGGGGGTGTCGCATAATGAAAATCACCGAAACAAATTCTTTATATTTAAGTACCTTATCGTGTGTGTGCGTGTGTGCATATGTGTATGTGTGTGTGTGTGTGTGTGTGTGTGTGTGTGTGTGTGTATATATATATACACTATACTAATGTAGAGTATATTTTATATACATATACTTTTTTTTGAAACAGGATCTCTTTATGTTGCCTCTCAAACTCCTGGTCTCTAGCGAGCCTCCTCCCTCAACCTCCCAAGTAGCTGAGGCTACAGGTGTGCCACTTTGCCAAGCTTAGCTCAACCATCTATTTGCTCTTTGTGCAATGATTTAAGCCTAGAATCAGATTCCATCACAATAGAATACCTCTGTAATATCTTTGTACTACAAATGACTATTCAACACGGTGCTCAGTAGAATAACCATTTAACTTGCTGATTGACTAATATGATATATGTATATCTCATTATTGGTGATAAAACATGCATGACATAATGAAGAACCCTGATGCTATCCAGCCACCCTTGAGAAATACAGGTCAACACACTCCAGGATTTGTTGAGCAAGTCATCTAAGAGCACAGATGTACTGACAGCATCACTTTGGTATGGCTGAAGCATGATGTTTTGATAATATCCACCAAATTTTGGCAATACCAGCCATAGGTCCTTTGTCTTCAGTGACACTGCAATTGAACAACAGGTGCTAAGGTCACAACAGCAGGAGTCTGTGCAAAAGAGAGGTGAGAAGCAGGCAGCTGTGCAAGCATCTTGCTTTTTATCTCAGTGCTGCAATTCCATGGTAATTTTAGGAATTTAACACATATATATGAGCATATTAAATTCAAATTGTGGAAAGCTTGAAATTTTACAGCATCATGTAAGTACAAAAATTATTTAACAGGGTATAAGTATCATTTTTCAAAAATACTAAAGTTAAATGTTTCCATATTCCAAAAGAAATTCTTTACAACTCAACTTTCAAAAACAGGATTTGAGCTCTTCTTCACATTCCACAAATAAAGAGAGAGCTTTCAGAAAATATTGTTTTTATGTTAACAAACTACTGCAAAAATATATTAACATTTACTAGTAATTTCCTTGTTGTGTAAAGGGTTCATTTAACTCACTTTCATTATTTAATAATAATATGAAGTTTAATTTTAATTATTTCAGTGTTACATACACCTCCCAACACGTACACACAAAATATAGTCTTGTTTCTACAAATCCTTTTAGCAGCCCTTAAAAAAAACCTTGCTAGTGTCTTAAAGTATAAAGTAATTTTAAGACTAGCTATTCTATTTACCTGAATATACCTTTACATGGTGACTAAATCCTGATTTCAGGCTCTAATAATTTCCCTGAAAACAACTTTTTTTTTTTGAGATAGAGTCTTACTCTGTCACCCAGGCTGGAGTAAGTGGCACGATTTCAGCTCACTGCAACCTCTGCCTCCCAGGTTCAAGTAATTCTCCTACCTCAGCCTCTCGAGTAGCTGGGATTAGAGGCACACACTACCATGCCCAGCTAATTTTTGTATTTTTAGTAGAGATGGGGTTTCACCATGTTGGCCCGGATGGTCTCCATCTCCCGACCTAGTGATCTACCTGCCTCGGCCTCCCAAAGTGCTGGGATTACAGGCATGAGCCACCAGGCCTGGCCAAAAAACAAAAATGTTTAAAGGGAAGAAGCCGTAACAATTGATTTAGAGATGAGGCATGCGTATGGCCATCTCTCTCTCTATATATATTTTATTGATCTTTGTTACTACATGACGACTTGTGACTGCTTTCAACATCCTACAAGCATTCTCTTCTTTGAACCAGGAGTTATAGATCAGCCATCATACAATTGTTAGTGGCGAGGGCAACTTGATATTCTTTATTAACTGAACAAAACCCTTAAAACTCGATCCTGCACTAGAGCTGTAAATGCTGCCTCTGCAGCTGAAACTTGCAGAGGGACTCTCAGAAAAAAAGGAGGACACCCTGTCTGCTCAAGATCAGTTTACTCCACAACTGAGAAAGGGCTCACTTTGAAATAAGGATACTTTGCTCCGGGTTTCAGAATTTACGCATCAGTACTTACGCCTGTGACAATTTTATCTCATATCCAAAAAACAGAACAATTAAGGGAGTACTCTGACAGGAGTCTAGCTTCTGAAAATCCGACATCTCTACTAAATGATGTGGAATGTATTAAGATCTGGGCAAGCATATTTTATGTAAAAACTGAATGAGCTGTATGTTGTGAATTACATGCAGTTTTATAGTCACTGAAATCAACCAGTTATAGTCTGTCTCTTCCTGCACCAGACTGAAAAGAATGGAGCACTGTAGGAAGGCTGGGATTTACATAAAAGATATTAGATCCTTCTGTTCCCAGGCTGAAACAGGGATTAGAATAACACACTTAAATACCTTAATGTTTTTAGCACAAAAAGCATTAATTTGATACTTTGCTTCCTTGAAATGCTTTATTAAGGCCCCCAAGACTCTCTCAGGAGTGTCTGGCTTCCTCAAAGTTAACATACATGTATTGTTCTCCACCGCACATTTCACTAGTATTTCAAAACAGCGTGCCTGACCTCTGCTGTGGGGAAGGTGGGAAGAGGAACCAGAACCAAGAGGAAAGCTGAGAAGTGTTTGAGTTTTGACATTTCAGAGCAAACTTGTGGCTCCTGCAGGACCAGGCATCAAGGGCTCATGCACCGCTGAAAATTAATGTCAATGGAGATGCTTAATACACTGGATGATTTTAATTAGGCCTGCCCTTCACCCATCACCTGTGCATAGAACAAAAGGTCATCTGATTACCAATCCCATAACTATACCAAACTGTAATTTCCTGCACTCTGGAAAAAGTGAGCAGGCTATCCAGTTCTGACCTTCACCTCAGCCCTAATCCAAGCAATTAAGAGACCCCAGAGCCACAGGAACAGCAACTGCCAACACCATGTGCGCCTCACACTCAGGCAGGTAGTTTGTAAATTAATATCTCTCTCTCCCTCTTTCTCGCTCTCTCTCTCTCCCCCTCTCCTTCCTTCCTTCCTTCCTTTCTCTCTCTCTCTCTCTCTTTCTTAATTTGGAAGTGAAATTTCTTGGATGTGAAAGGAGATAAGTTACACAAAGCTCTTTCTTCCAAGTAGCATACACACCTTCTAAAACCTAAAGACTGTTTAACAATCCACTTACTCTAGATCTCAACACTGGGAAATGATAATGCTTTTCTTTTCCATGAGCATATATATAAAACTATTTTAAAAACTGAAGTGTCATTCTACCATTCCAAAACTGGAACATGAAAACGACTTCTAATGATTCTATATGTCTACTAACGTCCTGGGGAATGACAGAGAAAAGATGGACAGACAGACTTCAGATAGATGTAGTGGTGGTGGCAGGTGGATGAATAGAGGCACAATTGTCAACCACATGGGGGTCTGCATGTAGAGAGGACATGAGCCCCAAGACATTGTGTATCCATAGAAGAAACACATTTTCATAGCCAATTACAATCATAGTTAACATAATCTAGTGTAAAGGTTGTTTTCCAACTTGCTTCTAATTATTAATACTACCATAATCGCACTTCTGTGGGCGAAGTCTGATCTGAAATGTGGTTGACTATCTGCTTTTGTCTCCATAATTAGGCTATGAGCTACTTAGTGTTAGGCACTTGTTTTACTCATTTTTAGATCTCTTAGCACCAAACACAATAGGTAACAAACAAATATTTGTTGAATTGCCCATGTTTTTTGCAATGGTTTTTGGACTTAAAACACAGCTCTTTTTTCTTTCTCCTCCTTCTTAATTTTAATTGTTTCCATTTCATGTTCAAGAACACACTTACCATATGAAATGAGTAATGATCATCTTGCAGTTTTTGATCAAAGGGAGTGAAAGGTTAAGGCTATGAGTTTATTACAACCCCTGTCCAGAGAAGCCAAATCTCAACTTTTGACTCCAGCGGGTGGCTGTACAGTACATTTCAGAGTAAATTAACTCGAGGACAGCCATGTTTATCAGGTTACCTCATTTTGTGAGTTAACAGCGCAACCTAAACATCAGGTATGCCATTGTGGTGGCTTCATGGGTGGGGTCAATACTGCCGACACCTGCCTCACTCCCTGGGCTGGAAGCTGCAGCATGGAGCCAGCAGGACCACGCGCCTTCAGAGCAGAGCTAGTCACTGAGCTCAGAAAGGAGATAATGGCCAGAGTGAGCCAGACACGCAACCACCTGGATGGGGGTTGGGGAGGTGGGGTACCAAAGGGGGAGTTGAGAATGAAGAACATTCCAGCCAAAAACTTGAGAAATGAGGGGCTTAGGGGTCAGGAACACATGTGACAGGGGCTCTCAGCTGACTAAGAAAAGGCTTTTACTTCTCATGCTGTAAACATCTTGAAATATCGTACGTGTGCCTTACAATTACACTCACCTCTCAGCCGAATACAGGAGTCATCAACCCAACTGTGACTGAATGTGATAGAGGAAGAGGCTAAGGCAGTGGAGTAGCAAGCAGCGTGGCGGAGAACACCCTCTCTTCTGCACACGCACACACACACACACACACACACACATGGAGGCACAGTATACACTGCACTGGCACATGGATAGAATCTAAAGTAGTGACAAGTTTGATGTTGTAATCTTTTCCCCAAACCATGTAACAAAATGACCTGCCATCCACTTAGATGAGAGTGACGCAGTTTCCAGGGCACAGTGACAAGTGCCTGCTAGGTCTTGGGGCTCTGGTGATAGAAAGGTAAGGAAAGCAAGCACGTGTCCACCGGAGCCTCAGGGACTAATGCTTTTTCTTTTTCTCCTATGACCAACCTCCCACAGTAGCACCAGGTCCAGACCAGATTCTGTGACCAATGGTTCGAGGTGTTAAGAACCAACATGTGAGAAAAAGCCTTTATGATCCTGTGGGCTACTTGGAAAATTCCACCCTCTTCCCACCACCCCATCCCCTGGAGAGTAGGTACACTGTCTCCTCTAGAGGTTTTAGTACACGCTGTGGGGCAGGAGAAAAGAATTTCATGATGGCAATGTGTGAACAAATGAACAAGGAGGAAGGGTCGGGAACGAATGCGCTGAGCAAGGGGGATTCGTGGGATGGGCTGCACAGGGCCTCCCTGCCTCTTCTTAACCAGACAGACCCCCTTCCTGGTCTTCTTTTTCCTCCTCTGTGAAGAGACCAATAAGGAGGATTTCTAGTGTCCCTGAAACCAGAGCCTATGCTTTTAAGTTGAAAACAAAAATATGGGATTCAGTAATAATAACGATAGGAGCAACCGCAAGTGCTGACTTGGTGCGTACTATTTGACCATCAGTCACTGGGCTAAGTGCTTTCCACTCATTGGCTGCTTTAATCCTAAGCACAACTCTGCAAAATGAGTGCTGTTATTCTCTCCACTCTACTGGTGAGAAAACCCAGCTCAGAAAGATGAACACAGTGTGCCCAAGGTCACAACCTCACAAGTGGCCAAGACAAGACCTAAACACAAGCAAGTGTCGTTCGTCTTGCTCTAGGCTCCACACCCTCACCCACTCTGTTACATTCTTTGCTTTCTTCAAAACACACATTTGGAAGCTTTCACATCATTCTGCTGAGCAACTGGGCCACGGGGAATGTGGGAGACAGAACACAGGTACAAGAGCTTCCACTCCCAACACTGTAAGAATCCAGCAAAGGAGCTATGACTGTACCACTTCACTCCAGCCTGGACGACACAGAAAGACCCTGTCAAAAAAAAAAAAAAAAATCCAACAAAGTTACCTAATCTTTCAATTCAGAGTTTTCTGCTTATAATATGGGGACACCGCCACTGCCATCTGCTTCACAAGATAACCACGAAACTGAGGAAGTGATAGAGATGGACGAAAGGTGAAAAATAATCTATCCCGGCTGCTACCTGGCTCCTAGAGTAGATGTCGCTGTGAGGATACCATCCAGGCTCAGACCTAGTCCTGGCTGCGAGTATCCTTCCCCTCTCAGCACCTGGCTTTAAGGCCTCTCAAGGTCTTCAGGATGGAGGTGGGAAGAGAACCGGGAAGAGAAGAAAGTCTTGGCTGACGTGTCCCTGTTTGAATTTATCTCCCTTCCCTTCATGTCCTGCATCAGACTATCTCCATGTCTAATTCTATATGGGGTTTCTTTATATGCCAACCTATTATATTACATATTCCCACTAAAATTCTCACTCACTGAATATGAATAACACAAATAAGATTGTGAGTTCTTCCAGGGAAAAGATTATGTCTTCAATTTTTAATTGCCCCTACATCCCACAGAATGCTTTGCACACAATGGCTATTGCCAGTTTCGCCTAAATGAATAAGATTGCAGCAATAATGGGAACAGTTTTGATAAGCAGTATGAGGGCCACGGGACACAGGTGGGTTTGGAGATGGAATGAATCAGGAATGAAGAAGGAACTTTGGCAGGGTCAGTATGCCTTCCTTCCAGTAGCTTTGTGCCTGGGTGAAGCTGGGAGCTGCAGTGGAGAGGGCCTGCCTCTGGAGGTGGAACTGTGATAGTACCATCGTTTGTCTTGATTGATTAGAACTGCACATTTAGCTCAACCTGACCTGCCCTAAAACAGTATCAGCTGTTCACAAGAATAAATTACAAACATACGAACATGTGCAACTGCCACAAACATTGTCCCCTCCAGCAATGCCAAACATAGCAAAGTGATTCTTTTCCATTCACGTGCTGGAAATAGTTTTTCCTCTTACTCTTACCTCCAACAACAACAACAAAAACCCCAAAAAGTAAATCAGCAAATAATCCAATCAAGATGCAGTTAGCATAAGAAAACTCTAGAAACAGTTTGTCGCTAAGAAAATGGATAGATATCGACATAAAATAAATTTTGAAAAATCCTATGTAAAATAACACCAGACAATTAACAACTGAAAAACAGAACCGTCCACTCCAACTGAGGGCCAGTTTTCTTAGCCTAAAATCCTAATTAAATGTATATAATTATTCTCTACCATCATAACCTGCCTTTTGCTGTATTAAAAAACAAAAGTACTTTATCTCTGAAATGATTCTTAAATATTATAAAAACTAAATTAAAAACTGTTTTTTTCTTTATATTTGACTAGAACAATTTTTTTTTTTTTTTTTTTTTTTTTTTTTTTTTTTTTTTA